>JAOBAZ010124107.1:0-11151 GCA_026546875.1 Pteroeides caledonicum | reverse complement strand
TTCATAGAGAAAATCTAACTATTTCTATTACAGTTCCACGATATGCTTAATGAAATCTTTTTTATGCTCATGTTTCGAACGCACGGCAAACGGCCTATAACTTATATAATTATCTTGTTTAACGTTACTTTCGTCTAAATCTCGAAGATGACATGTGATACGCCGTAAATTTCAGCTGTATGATGAAAAATTGCATGCCAGGAAAACTTAACATAATTTCATGGCATGTACTTAAAGTTTTATCAGCTTTGTCGAATCTTGGTGAGGCAGAAAATTGTGAGAAATCCACTGTTTTTTGTTGTATTCTGTCACTTGACTATTTATTTTGAAAAGCATTCTGTTAAACAATTGCTGTCAGATTTCAAGCTGAAGGAAGATATTGGTAAGATACGTTTGACGGTGTAGTGTTGGCTATGTTATTAAACTGTCAACAATTAATCCACGACGATACTCTCTGTCTTGGAGGCTTCATGAACATGTACCTAATAATTTTGTTTCAATTCAATAAAAATTTAATTAGTTCTGATTAAGTGAATGGAAGGCAAATTAAAAAAATTCGCTTCGCGCGTCAAGTTTCGCCTAGTGGAAATCTAGTCATGGGGTAATGTCGTCGTAAGGCAAAGAATTTAAATGAAAAACGTCGTTCTGAGCCTATTAAATTGTTCTCAAGAGTTGTACATTTAGCTAAGACTCTGTTAGAGTCTCCTGTGATCATTAGTCATAGATGATTTTTCATATACTGGGTGTCTCAAAAAAATTAAACATTTAGAAATTATCTTATTGTTATAATTTAAATGACTGAATGCTATACGCGGACGCGTAAGAATTGAAAGTTGCATAATACCAATTATTATTGTAATTATTGTTGCGCAACGAATATAAATGAAAACGTCGTTTATACTAGCCTGTTGGATTGTTGAAATCAGGAGTTGTAAATAAGGGTAAAGCGCTGTCAGAGACTCTCCTGTAATCATTAGTTATAAATTATATTTCATATACTTGTCAGGAAGTTTTAAAAGTTATGCGTAATCTATTCAATTGTTCAGAACAATGACCTGGCATTCAAATAATAACCAGTAAATTAATTTGTAAAGGCTCACTTTTAGAAGTTATTCACTTCACCTCAACAAATGAATAATTTCAAAATGCTTGGGACATCTTCAATAGCTAACGCCTTTCCTGTTTAAGTATTGTAGTAGTCGTCGTATTTCCCGTCGTAGACAGTGGCGTAGCCAGCCTAACGATTTTGTCCCGCTATGCAAATTTTGAATTACGTATTACAATTATTCATATCTTTAGAAATTTATTGTTTTCACAGTCAATGAACGCCAAAATATTAGCATAGCGGGACAAATCGTCAGGCTGGCTACGCTACTTGTCGTAGATCTAGAGCTTATGGCATGATTGATGCTCTTGGACTTGGGCTATACAAAAGAACGGGAATTTGTCGTGTTTTCATTTTCTGTTTTGGTTTAAGCTTATGTCTTGAGTATTTTTTCATTTTTGTGCTTATGTCGTTCAATATGTCACAGGCATAACTGTACACCTTTTACCCCTTGTTTTGTAAAATGTAAACATGGTTTGTGTTGCATGGTTTTTCCTTATGCTTATGTCGCCATAAGGGCACCTAATGAGTGGAGGGCCCAAGTGGGCCCTTTGGTCATTCAACTGTCAAAGAAAGTAGCTCTAAACAAAATTCATTTCACCGTTTTGTTTTAGACCGCACAAACAGCAGCTAAATGTCTCGATAAACAGCAGCTAAATTTCCCACAGTGGCAGTTGAAGCGATTGCAGCGTCTGCAAAATGTCTGTGCAAGCTTTGTATTGCAAAAACGTACTAACACGGAAGATCTGAAACGTTTGAACTGGCTTTCGGTAACCGAAAGGATCACATTTGCCTTAATGAAATTTACCTATACAGCATCATAGAATGAAAGCTTTCCCGAATATTTATCTCTTTTCTTTACGCGTTTTGCATGATGTAGGAACTTTCTAAGCAACCGAAGTTTCTACTTCTGTAATTTTAAAATGCCTATGAAACGAAAATTATCATTACCTTCTCTGAAAAAGCTCGTAAAACTGTAGAATAAGTTATTTTCCTATTTTTTGTTTACTTGCTTCGTTGTTGAGGTATTACAATTTATTTACCAAGTGTATGCTAATTACGTCACACAAATAATTTATTTCAGTAACTTCAATGCCAACTAACATTTTTTTCAAAAACACTTAGTGACTGTTTTTCTGACATACCAGGCCTGACATAACAGGAATTACATCCTGCGCATGTAACTTGATGAACCACTAAAGATTTCAGGTTGTGGGAAGAGGGTATTTAAAAGAGAAAAGATTTTTGATTTTGAAGGAGGAGAAGACTAGTTTAAGTTCTATGTCAGTGTAAAAGCGTTTAATTAAGTATGTTAGTTTGCGTCGAGTTTGTTTAGAGTAGAAACCGTGTATAGAAGTTTGAAGAATCGCGTGTTTTGTTTGTGTGTTTGGTGTTCGTTAGTTGTAGTTGTAGCCGTAGAATTCGGTCTCTCGTGGTTGTTTTTCTCGTCATAGTAACGTTGTATGCATTTGTTGATGAAGTGACGAGGGAAGGAATTTCGTTGTAGCGTGGAAGTCATGTTTTGTTAGGTCGTTTTGAAAGCCTTTTTCTGTGTTGTTGATTTTGCGTGCCCAAAAATCTTTTCTCTTTTAAAGACCCTCTTTCCAACAACCTGAAACCTCTAGTGGTCTACCAATTTACATGCGCAGGATGTACTTCCTGTTATATTGGCGAGACTTCACGTCACATAACCACAAGGATTAAGGAACACACTTCAACGGACAAAAACTCACACATTTACCAGCATCTTCATTTACAAACAACTCCCCTTCCTGTAAAAATCAACACACACCCTCCGGCTTCAAAATCGTTCACTCCGCTAACTCTACTTTCTCTCTCAAAGTAAAAGAAGCTCTTCACATTAACAATGCCAGGCCAGATCTTAATGTGCAAGTTCATTACTTTAATACAATATTTAACTTATAGTAACTATACTCTCTTATATAATGTAAATGTATAAATATCAAACCTTATTATAATTAGATACATCTGTAATAATTTAGCTCTTGTCAATTGACAGCTTTTAGTTTGTATACATATCATATTACTGTAATAATATCACAGACTGTAATTAGTTTTATCATTATTCTGTACTGAAGATTAAAAACGTCTTCTACAAATTGTATGTATATCCATGTCCACCTACACGTCATGAAATGAATTTTTGTTCAAAACTGATATAGTGTCAAATGTGTTAGGCTAACCTCTTAAACCTAAAACATTTTCCTGATATTACTGATAATTGACATAACAAACATTACGCAGGCAAACGAGTGGTTTACGAAAGACTTCCTTCAGCTTGAGACCTGGCAACAATTGTTTAGTGTTTTGCAAAGGGTTCATCATAACAACATGTACTGGCCAATCACGGCTGATTGTTAATGGTTGAATCCATCATTATATAACACCTAGTCTCAAACTGATGCAATCATTATTTCCTGTGTTCACACCAGTTAAGTTGGTAAGCAGATAAAAAGATCCATTAAATATCAAGAAGAAAAAGAGATGTTGTTTTTCATGAAATTTCTGATTGTGTTGGCTTTTGTGCCTTGTCACATTTTGACAAAACATGTTCCTGCAGAATTTGACAAAGACAACTTCCTACAAGATGATGCCGCAATTGAGAAACGATCAGGGGCGTTGTCAAAGGTATATCAGTATATTTCTTAGTCTAGCACTTTTTAGTAACATAATTTTAAAGTTTTTTTGGAAAGATATTTATCAGTTTTGGCAAGGTTAAATTACTTATTAGTTGAAAGTGCAATCAGTAGTTCAGGTTGAAAAGTAATTTAACCAATTGCATGTCCAACAATGGTAACTGCATGTTTGATGATGTTTTACTTCGGTTACATTCGTCATTTCTGTGATACTGCGTAACATATAATTTAATTTGTCTATTGATATATTAGACTAATATGATACTGCGTAACATATAATTTTTTTCGTTCATTATGAATGCGACTTATACTATAGTCTACTTAGAATTAGCAAAGATTACCAGATATCAAACTCACTTACTAAAAACATACAGCCTGAAAACTTGCCACCGATGTTTAGTTGAACGTATTCTGAAAATAAATTACCACGATTTTGGGCCCCCATGTTCCCCGTGAATTTACGCATTCTCGTCCTCATAAATGCAAAATTACGCGAGAGCAAAAAATGGCATACCTAATTAAAATTAATGTAATGTATTACAACGACAAACGTTTACAAAAATTGATA
The DNA here is from genome assembly GCA_026546875.1 of Pteroeides caledonicum. Classification (NCBI taxonomy): domain Eukaryota; kingdom Metazoa; phylum Cnidaria; class Anthozoa; order Scleralcyonacea; family Pennatulidae; genus Pteroeides; species Pteroeides caledonicum. The sequence continues at coordinate 6,821 of JAOBAZ010124107.1, read as the reverse complement.
GTTTCTGCTTTATTGATTAACCAAATTTTCTTATAAACCATTTCACACTGCTTAACCCCAGCGCAACTGCTGTTGGTTAATAAAGTACAGTCAACAAACACTTTTAAAATCCTATTTCGAGCGTTAGCTACACGTATTTTGCGACAATGCTACGGCTTCCAATTTTGAGGTTACCACGCCGAGTTTTACCAGGGAGAGAATCAAACCTGGAAGCACAAAATACAGAAAGTGGCATGAAGTACATATAGCCACTGAACTAGAGGCGTTGCCGAAAACCGCATGAAAAGAAGCGGTAAAATATATATGTATCCGAAAATAAGCAAGTTAGACCAAATTTACGGTGTCCCGCAAGTGCAACGTCAATACTAAATCAAACACCGAATTAAAATCAATGTCGTTTTGCTAAATCGGTTACATCAAATCCTAATACGTAGCAAGAAAGTTAAAATTTCTCGCATCAAATCTTAAATCGGTCACACCAAATTCCAATCGTCACACCAAACTCCAATCGCCACACCAAATTCCAATCGTCACACCAAATTCCAATCGTCACACCAAATTCCAATCTCCACACCCAACTATCCAATCGTCACACCTAACTCCAATCGTCACACCAAATTCCAATCGTCAAACCAAATTCCAATCGTCACACCAAATTCCAATCGCACGCCAAATTCCAATCGTCAAAACCAATTCCAACTGCCCGGCTAGGCCGGCTCATTGCCCGGTCAGCGGCTAACACCGTAAAGCAGCTGCGATCAGCCATAGGAAGATAACATCATTAAACATCGACTTCGATTTGTATCACTTTGTATTCAGTATTGCGATGTTTTGCCAAACTTGTGGCACAAAACTACAGGATAATGTCAAATTTTGTGCAAATTGTGGTTCCGCTGCAGGTATGTATTGTATAGAAATACACTAAAGTCTAATATAATAGATTTTCTCAGCCTGCAGCCAGAATAATACTTTCTCATTTTCTGTGCCTGTGGCCCTTTAATTACTTTTAATGTTTACTTTTAAAAGTGTAGACATGGTTCAAATTTTGCATTAAAGGTGAAAAACCATTTTATAGCAACCCCTCTTCCGACAGCCCTGTCACAGACTACATGATTTAGTTGTTACAATTCAAAGCTGGTAAATTCACAAATTCGCCGGCATAGTTGGGTTCCTAATAAGGGGAGGTATATTACCGATATACTGGTACGTTACTTTTAAAGACACGATAACATTTCATGAAGAAAATTCAAAATGAATACATTAAAAATTAGTTAAAAATTGGGGGAGTGGGGCAGGCCCCGACTGGATGGTGGCAGCCCTCCTCTGATGCCACCCTTGATGCAGAACTTGCAGTTGAGCTGGCAAAGTTGATGTGTAATTATTAGATTCTTAAAGTAAATGCAGCACTGTTAGGGGATTTGCTCTGTAACACAAAAATAAATGTGCATGTTGTTACATGTGTTTGATTTAGTATTGATGTTGCACTTGTGGGCCACTGTACAAAATAGCACGTCCGTGTAAGCGCTGCTCGGGCTTCGTGGCGACAATTCCAATTTTGTATCACCAAGTGACGCTAATTAGCAACAGAATGTATCCACGAAATCCACCTAAATTGACATATTTCTGGCTGTCTTTAATATTTAAATTCTCGATTTTAATTTAATCACGCTCTCTGAGTATTAAAACGTAGCCTGTCAAAGTTGTCAATAGCCAGAAATTTGTTGCAGTTTCTATACCAGAAACGCTTGCGTGCATTGGTCTGCTCCAGTTCATTAACCACATTAGAGACTCCATTGTCAATGTTTTTGCTGCACGTGCTTTGCGATTACGTCGACCCTTTGCACCTTTAAATCCTTTTAGAATCGCGGACGATTTTATCTTAAAACATTTTCAACGCGATCACAGCAGGGCTTAGTGCGAACGAAACGGTCTTGAATTGAAGTGTTCATGTTTTCAACAAACGTGTTCTCGTTCTCATGTCACGTAATCTCATTAGACCCAATTGCATAGAAACTAGTGTTACAACATCATCTTTAGGGTTAGAGGATAACGTCAAGGTAATACCATCTGTTGTTTTAGCCATTTACAAAATGTGGGTGTTTTGATCATATTAAGTAATGTATTTCTATAACAAATTTGGCGCCGATATTCAATGTTTATTTGCGAGACTATACTCACGGCTAAAGGAACCGTTTAAAATCGACTAATTACAAATCGTTTTAGCCCCTATTATATACTTCACTAGTGTTTTGCCCGGATTAAACCGGCAAATATTTTATTGCATTTGATGTTTTTGGAGAGAATGTTAACTGGTCTCTTGGTCCTGGGGTATACATTTTCAAAGCCACTGACGAAGCAACTTTGGTAAGCGAATTTTTGAGGTAAACTTTGCATATTTTTAGCACTTTGTATTGGGTTGAATGCATGGCAAACACGCAAATTTTGTTTTGTTGGAAATTCCTGGTTTAAATTAAACATATTCCATTTTTCTTAGTTTATACCTAATAATTTTACTACGAAACACTCAATTGAACCTAGGGTATACATTTTTAAAAGAAAGGCCGATTTACTGAGATATTTCGAACAAAACATGAAACTCCTATGTCGTTTAACCCAAAATGTGACGTGTTAATTGAGAAAGTACGCTACAGAGGCTGGTGACGTAATTGTATAACACAACAAATTTCTGGCTATTTAATACTTAGAAATGAAATAAGATTAGAAATGAAAACGAAATTTTATTTTGCCATTAAAATGAAATAAAATCAAAATATTACCATTTCAATTTTTTGGTCTTTTAACTTGAATCTAAAATAAAGACTAGAGTTTATTCTTTGTTTTGAACACTTGACATAGATTTTAGCTCAGTTGGTACCTCCGCCGATTAGTGTGTAGCTTTGCACACGGGGCCACCAAGCCTCGTATGAGCATTACGCAAAACAAGATATTAGCCTAGTTAAACCAGCCAAACTCCCATTTTCAAAACCTCTTTTAAAGCGAATACAATATTAATATAGTCGCGACAGTTTTTTTCAACCTGATACTTATTTTGCGGTCGTCGCTTTGTTTGATTAAGGTCACTATATACTCTAAAAAAACAATTGCTCTGTCACACATATTGAATTCCTGCGCTATGTTTATAGCTTATCCTGTCATGGCAGTTGTAGTTTTTAACTAAAAAACATATTTAATTACTGCTAGAATTCAGATATCACGATGAACTTCCAGCATGGTATGAGAGATCTAGTTGTAAATGGAAAAGGAGTAAAAACTGTAAGTATTTGTTAAATGATAATTATAGAGAATACCATAACCAGAAATTTCGGCTGTATTCCCGTCATACTGTACAGCATTAAATTAAAATAGTATGAAAATTTGCAAGCCCGTTATGTTACTAGTGAACAAAACAGAAAGTGAACAGTTTTTACTTGCTAAAAAAGCACTGTTCTTCGAATTCGTACGCCATATTCTAAACGTATTTCAAAAATTATCTATATTTCATACTAATTTTATATCTATATTTTATGCAAAAAACAAGCTGATTTCATTAAATTTGCCGTTTTTATTTTCATTTCAACAATTGAGAGCTTGGTTGTATTCGTTAGTGCATTCGCTATCGAATCTCAACGTATCGCCGACCCAATGTCCGACATTTCTGGCCATTATGGATACACGGAAATGTCACATTTATTGCAAGTGCCGAACGAAAAATCTGCTGAGTGAGAGAAGTGAAAAGTAGCTAAGATATTTCTTTCAGCACGAGAATGGAATGTCATATTTCCAGGCATTGTTGTGTTTAATATATAAATACACGTACACCATTTGTAGGCGTGGATTTAAAACTCATGTGAGGCAAACACAATACTCAAATCATCAACACAACTGATTGATCAATTGGTTTTTTAAATTAAATTAAATTAAAATACATACATATTCTACAATAAATGCTAACTATAAGTACAATACATAACTATATCAACTCACTTCACATTAAGGGAATCCACAATATATCGATCACATGGAGTTCACTCCTATTTCAAACCGTTCTTGTGAGCTATAATTTACCAACTGAAAACTGTACAAGATGTTTTCCACTAGGAGGAATTTTGCGAGCGAAGCGGAAGTTTTCTTTGTCTTGTGATTTCTCAGGTAAAACTAATTAGAAAAGACAAAGAAAAATTCTGCTCCGCGCGCAAAATTCCGCCTAGTGAAAAACCAGCTTAAGGCGTACTTTACGCCTAACTCACCCACGTGCATGAGTGAAATTCATGCATTACATAATTATTTACACAAAAACTTCATCAACTAATTGCTAATTATGGGCCGGGGTCTTTATAAAATAACATGAATAGTACGCGAGCTTTGATTGGTCAAATTGTATTTTGGATGAGAGTATCCAACATAGAAATTTCCCGCCGAAATGTTTTTTTTGCTCGTTGTTATTTTATAAATAAAATATCAAATTATGGGTTTTTCCTATGTTGGATACTCAGATGTACACTTGGGATGTTGCTCGACCTTAGAAACGCCTAGAATTAGCAAAATTTATAAAGAACTATAAAATGAGGTTTTTGTTCGCTTTTCTAAAGTCTCGCAACATCCCGCGTATTTGGATCAGGGTATCCAACATCAAAACCCATTTGGTATTCAGGAAATGCATAATGAAATAATTAATATCAATAAAATGTTTAAAAGGGCCAGGATATAATACACTTTGATAATGAAGACTTACTTATTATTCTTTCGTGTGTTTCTATATTTTCCTTGTTGGCTTCATTTCGAAGTTCAGATTATTTTGAATTTACCGGCAAAAACAAGGGCGAGGCCAGACAAGGGGGGCAAGATAAATTTATAAACACACAGAAGAATATTTTATTTGGTCTACATTATAAAAGTGGAGTATGGGATGTTTGCACAGTTTCCAAAATTTTGTCTTGCAGGATGTTGTTTGGCTTCTGGTGTCATAAACACGTGTTCATATTTTTCATTTATTTAGTTAGCCTATCTCTTGTAATGTTATAGATTTTCTTATTAATTAGATAGTTTATCTTATGTAATATCTATATTAATTTTAATTTTGATTAATCGGTCTACTTTAACAGTTTTGAGTCTTATCATAATTAAATAAAGTCAATAACTGGCTAATATAGATTTTAAATAGATTTTATGCATAATAAAAATTCTATTATTCCATCACCTGGGATTTCCACTATAGGCGTAATACTTCGCCCGAAACGAATTTTTCTTTTATCTCCCAAGCCTTCAACCAGAACTAATCGAAATTTTATTGAATTTGGAAAAAAAATTCCTTCAAGTAATGAACGAAAAAATGAACGCCGTGCATTATCCCCTGTATAAGATTTAACACAGTTTAAAGAATTTATTAGAAGGACTTCATAGTTAGAATAAGTTCTCCTGAGCCGCTTCAAAGTTTTGTTTGTTGCGGCTTGAGATGTAGTTTCTATTCCATGCACCAAAATGACAATCGTATGTAACAGCTAGTGCATCGTACCAGTGTGCGCCAGGCTCAATTATAAATTCCATTATATCGACCACTGTCGCCGTCGCGTTTGCTTAAACTCTGTAATGTCAGTGAATGTTCAGATAGAGCGTCCAATATTATAATATAGGTTTCAAAAATTTGGTAATACAGAATACTGTTTGGCATTTCAGTGACAAGTTCATACTCGAAAGCTCAGCTCATTTGCTCGTTTTTGTCTTTGGGTAGGAGGTTTGCTGTAGATTTCTCCTTCTTAAGCCTGTCGCACACTGGAGCTATGTGCTTAGCTGATTGTCATTTTGGGATATGAAATCAAGCCGAACAATCATTCCTAAGCAGTTATCGAGATGTGATTGGTTGAACAAACTTGAACATGCGATTCTAATTCGATTCCATACTCCAACATGACAATCAGCTAAGCACATAGCTCCAGTGTGCGGCCGGCTTTAAAACATCGCCACCTCTTTACATCTCTAACTCTTGCAAATTAGCACTGAACAAAACAGTAATCATGTATGATTTTATTATTAATTCATCAGATAATTCCTGCCTTCTTTGCAACATTGACAACTGGTCAGATTGGACCAAATTATGCTGGTGATGCTATCAAGTTTAATGATGTTTCCTTCAACGTTGGAAATGGTTATAATTCTAACACTGGGAAGTTTGGGGCACCGGTCGATGGAATATATGAAATAAACTTCTCAGTTTTACAGCAGAATGGCTACACTAGCCACGTTCAATTAATAAAGGACGGTGTTGTGTATACTGAGGTGCATGCTAATCATAAGAACTATGATCAGTTGAGTAAAACTGTCCTTGTTCAATTGAAAAAAAATCAGAATGTCTGGGTTCGTTTGCCAAAAAGTTCTTCTCACGCCATACATGGTTCCAGCAAGTATACAACGTTTTCTGGGCACTTAATCTGATGATTTTTAACTTTGTTCCTCTCAACTGAACATGTTTAAAAACTCAAAGTATATCTACCCTTTTATATTCATATATTCATAAATATGCCAGCAAAGAAACAAAGAAGTTTAATTGCTCAGTGTCTCTGATGTTTTATTTAAAACAAGACGCCTGGTAGGCGTTAACTTGCGGCGTTGTTTGTGTACATGCCAAGAATACACTTGATTATTGAGCCATTTTTTGCGTTCGCGACTTGGTGCATAAAATAAACGAAAGATGCGAGAAGACCTCGGTACATTCTTTCTAATATACTTTCGACCGAGCTTTCTTAACTATCGGCTTTTCCCCATAAGGCGACACAGTTTCTTAGCTGGAATTCTACTTGGCTCTGGATCACGTCCTCTAACATGGC
>JAOBAZ010123996.1:0-11151 GCA_026546875.1 Pteroeides caledonicum | reverse complement strand
TGAACTTAAATTATTGTTTTCTTTAATATGATTAAGAAAAATTAGACATGATTTTTTGGTTGCATTTGACCTTTAAGTGACGTAATTCAACACCCCGATACGTGGTCTTATTGAGCTTTTTAAATATTTTATAGTTACCCTAACTATGAATCAATCATAATATAACGTATAAACACTACATTCCACATATTTTGAAGTTAGCCACAGCCGCTAACGCACTTGCTTATATACTAGTTTGGGGGTGTTTAACTATAGCCAATCGTGTGTAGACGTAATCATGGGTTGGACACAACACAAACTAGTATATAATTTCATTTTCGATGCGCTGCGCTGATCATGATAAACGTTTGATAAAAGGCATCAAAGACTGTGTGAAGTTTTCAACGCTCTGCCACGTTTGGAAAGTCTTTGAAGGTAAACGTACGCTTAACCAACGGCGTAAGGGCCGAATCTCACGAGGCGCCACCATGGTTGGCGTCCAAGTGAGAAAAAATTTGTTAAATTTGGAGCGTCTAGATAACCGGAAACGACCGTTTCACAGTATTTGTAAGGGAAAAAGACTGATGCCTCGGTCAAACGTCGCTGATAACATTAGTATATGGTTCATTTTACTGCATTATCTACTTACCTATACGTTTATCAGTTTTTTGTTTAACTCTGGTTTTTTTAGGAGGGCCGAAAGACCCTTCGGTACCCCATTATTAAAAATTGGGGGCGCCCCCCCGGTTCCTACGCCACTGCGCTTAACCACATCGAAGTCCTTCGCAAAATATTTAACAAATAGCCGATAAGACTAGATGCCGCGAAAGCCTTCGATATTTCAGGTAACAAAAATCATAATGCATTAACCTTCTAAATCTCACCAAAGCGAATTGCGCTTTTTTATTTTATGTTACACGATGTACATATTCGAGGGATCCCAAATCCCGTATTCTGCTCCCAATTTTCTGCTCCCAATTTTCGCCATTCCCGCAATCGCGATACCTTTTGTTAGCTAATCCCGATCCTGACCGACATATTTCACGAAATTGTTTACTGCTAACATTTCTTACCACGTTCCAGGGAATAGCAGAGGTCAACATCAAAAGCTTGAGCTTTGTCCATCAAGAGCTTGGTACCGAACCTAGCGAACGCAAATTCCCTTAAAGGTCGTCTTTCTTTTGGATACAAAATGTTCTGTTTAAAATATTACTGTTCCTGAGTAAAGGTATTTTTTTATGTGATATAAATGGTAGTTTGAACAAGGAAATTTTGAATTTCTGTTGAATTTCTGGTATGAACCTTGCCGAACTGTCGAAACGCTTGGGAGTTGCCCAGACCAACTCGTCTATCAACATTTACGTTTGAAAATTGCAACGAAGCAGCAAGAGAACATCTCCCTTGACATATATTTAAAAAAATGAAATTGTACCATTGTTATATAGCCCTTGGTGTGAATTTTTTCTTTTATAATTGTTTTATCCATTATAACAGGTCAATAATTGCTTTATCCATTATAACAGCTCAATATAATTTGCCAATATATTTTGGCATTATTGGTATAACGCTTGTGGCAAAACCTTTAGCGAAAGTAACACGCGCAAATTGATACGCTTATCCAAAATCAGCTATCTAAAATTCGATTTTCCCAGAGTCTTCCCAATCTGTTCCCAATCCTCAGAAACCGCGCAGGGAGAACAACTGGGAATGAGAATGGGTCTTCTGCCCGGTGAGCTCGATTTATATAACCGGAGGGAAATCTCGCGGACTTTCGCACTACCAATGACGCCAATTTTATAATTGTAATACGTCATTTCGAATACTTTTGCTTGGTTTGTTGCACAGTTTGCTACGTGCGAGACCGAGCAATGATTTCCCTCCAGTTTTATAAAGTAAGTATCAAACTTACTTCTCCTGCCTCGCGCCAGCACGAGAGAAGACAATGGGTACGAAGTTGCGCTATTTCGGCAAATATGTTAGTAATATCAGTTGAGGTGCACAACATTTGGGCCTGCGAGCCTCTTTCCCTCTGAGAACATCCGGGTACGACCACAACGACCTTTGTGTATAACAATTTATTCACAAATTTCGACAATTAAACACCTGCTATGGTAGATTATCTACTAAAAGCTACTAGAAAATTTTTTTAAATGCTTATGTCATATATATTTCTTATCCAAGTATTAGAATAGTGTTAATAATAATTTCACCATAACCTCTCTTTTTATCATAATTTCTTTTTTGCCCATGCATTGAGGCAAAAAAATAAAACTAAAATTTGGAATATATCATATAAAAAAAGTAATGTTCGTGATTAGGCAAGTAGATATGAGTAAATGGTAGCAAATAGCACTACCCCAATGGCAGCTATCAAGAACATGTTATTTGTGCCACGAGAAACAACTGGAGGCGGCGGACGTGCTAATTCTGAGGTCTTTGTTTTAGTAACAGGGCTTTGAATATTGGTTTCGCCAACAGCAAACGGGCATTTTTGTTTTGCTGGGGTGACGTCAGCACACAGCGTCGCAAGGTCATTGAACAACTCTGTGTTCAGCTCGAATGTTTTGATGGACTCCTGCACCAACTGGTCAGCGGCTTCGTGATCCAGGCCTAACTCGTCAAGATCTTGGCGGTATTTCTGCAACAGAGCTTTGGTTTCCTGGTCGAACCTGTAGAACTTTAAGCCGTCTTCCGAAAGGGCCAGCGCTTTTTCTAGTACTCGTTTTATGACCTGGCCACCAGATAGGTCACCGGTATATCGTGTATACTGATGAGCAATTAACAACCACGGGCTTTTCTCGCCTATTTCCCGGAGCCGAGCCATATATCTCTTTGTAGCGCCCGTTGCTTCGATTTTCCTTTCCCAGTCGCTGCCGTAGTAGTACACTAAATCCTCAATAATTGCAGGTGTTCTGTACAGACCTTTTCCGCTGCACGCCTTTAACTTTGGATCAGATTTATTTCTCTCGCTTTCCTCCTCCATGGTCCTACACAAAACCGTTTTAAGACAAAATAAAGTTAATCTTCCCTATAAATATTACTAATCAGGCGAAAGGCCTGTACACGGCTGTACTGCACGGTCGAGTTGTTTTTTCGCCAACCTCGTACTCAGGACCTTCACTTATGGTGCCAGCCAGGGAGGAGGACCTGGCAAACTATACCCATGTGACTCCAAGATTCTTAGAGTTCTTGTAACTTGAATTTGTTGGTCACGTGGGAAAAATGAAACTTCACCACAACGGTGTAAGTGAAAGTTAGTGGAAGTAAATATTTTAGATAAACACTTTAAATAACAGTCTGTAAATTTGGTCTCGTTTACTCATGTGTACTTTAACTCAAGTTTAAAGGCAGGGAATTCGAAAGCTGTTATCTTGACACACATCCGGTCGCCAATTGATCGTTGCTTAAAGATGTTCTTTAGTTTGGCTTTCGGGTGTCAGCCTTGATTGACCAATATTGCCACAATGCATCGCATTTCAATCATAGTACGCCATCACTCATTTCATAAGTTTGTGATAAAATAACTTGACTTAATTGAAATATCTTACAAAATGGTACATAACAGCCTTTTACACTTTCTTTATACCTGTTAAGTTCTTTTGATATATTGATCAAAACTAGCATGTTGTCCGCCATCTTGGATCATAATTTTATCTATTTATGTGACGTCACAAGCCGGGCAAGTCTACTCAAACAAGTTTTAAATGACATAACTGTGAAGAGGGATTTGAAAAGTTGTTGCTAAAGTTTACAGTTCGAGTCCTTGTAAATGTCCCACTTTTTGACGAACACTGGCGTGCAATTCTAAGGGTAAAAATATTACCCAGATTGTGACGTTTTTGCATATCCGTGAATATAACAGAATACTACGTTTGATCAAAATATGCTCAAGATCTCAAGAGTTAAACAAAACATAAAAAGGTACATTACATACCATTTTAAAAAGTCTTTCTAATAAGACAAACAAATGGGGAACGAAACTTTTGTTGCGTATACCCTGGAAGATTGTTTCATTATTTCATAACATGGTGCCTCAAAAATGCTAAAATTAAAAATGCTCAAGTACTTACAGAAAATTTCCTTGTGCTTCCCCGCGGTCCAAGAGAATAAAAATATGTGGACTTTAAAGGGTGCGTGCAACAAATTTCGTTTGTCATATATTTAACAATTAGACAAGAAGGACGAGTTGTCTATGAGAACGCAGGATTTGATAATAGACAATGACTGGAAGTATACTAAATTTTGTTAGAAAGACTTGATATGTAATGTAGTTTACAGTTTTTTTAGATCTTGTTTAATCTTGAGATATTTTGATTAAAAGTAGCAAACTGTCCGCCATCTTCGATATTCACGGATATGTAAAAACGTCACAAGCTCGGTCAAAACGTCACAAGCTCAATATTTTTACTTTTACGAATTATACATCAGTGTTCATTAAAAAGCGGACATTTACAGAAGTACAAGAACTCAAACTTTAGACTTCAACAACTTTTCAAATACTTCTTCACAATTGTGTCATTTAGAACTTGTTGAACGCCTTCGCTACAACAAGCCGCTGGTCTTTTTAAAATTTGTGCTCAGGATCATCAAGAAAATAGAAACTTTTACATACTTTTGTTGATTTACAACAGAGTTACAATGCATTCGCTGACACACCACCAGAATTTGCGCTCTTTTGGAAATGTAGGCGTAAAAATACAGGCATGAAAATAATATTTGGTAGTAAAAGAGTGGAAGGGTATGAGAAATAAAATTACTGTTCGCACTTTTTTGCATTTATTGAAAGATCTTTAATTCTTGAGATATTCTGATCAAAACTAGCATGCTCTCCGCCATCTTGGATAATAATTTTACCTATTTATGTGAGGTCCCAAGCCGGGTAGGCGACAGACGCCTCTTTAAAGAACATTGGCAGTATATTTTTTCACTGTTTCAAATGAAGGAACTGTTAAAACTAACAAGTTACTTGACAAATTTGTTGTATCATTCCTTGTTTTCGAGATATTTCACTTCAAATTTGGTAAAATTTGATAACGTCCATCATGTTGAACATTCACGGAAGTGGCGTGACGATTTTGAAGACTGTATTACAATGTGAGGTTTAAAAATGATTGTGTGTTGTCTTCACATATTATGTTTGTCCGGAGTCAGTTACACAAATTTCCCCCTAAACACAATCACACAGGAAAAGTTTCTTTATCGTTTCCCTGGTTGTGACGTCATGAAAACCGAAGCTAATTAAGATTCAAGATGTCGGTCGTCAACAACGTTTAGACATCTTTGAAGTGAAGTACTTCGAAAACAAAGAAACACAATAAATCTGTAAAGTACGTCATTAAACCGTTTTCAGAGTTCTTTCATTTGCGACGATGAAAGATACATTGCCAATATCCTTTAACAAAAAATTGTTGGTCTAAAACAAAGAAATGAGTAATAACCACCAATTTACCATTTTACTGAATCAGCGAATGAACTAGACCGAGCACGCAAAGCATTACCGCGCGACTGATTATCTGAAAAGATTCAAAACAGTACCTGTAAATAAAGTAGAGGTTGGCCAGTAACAACCTGTACGTCTCTTTAGTCACGTTGCCTCTCAGAATCTCTAACACAAAAGCGTGGTGTCTCGTTGTCGAATGGATTTCCTTCGTTCCTTGTTTCAATTCCCTCGACAAAACAACATCTGACTTCGAAATCAGTTCCTTCTCGGCGTTTTCCTTCGCCTTCTCGGCGGCCTCTGTCAAAATTCGGCTACTTACATACAATTCCAGTGTTTTTAGGAGAGGTCTGCCGTCACTAGCTAACGTTTTAAAGGGGCACCCTATTTCGGTGTGGAATACAGAACATCGCCCAATCTCGTTCTCCAGCTCAAGGCATAACTCGTGTAGGTTTTTCATTCCCTCCAGAATCTCCCCATGACTTCCATTTTCCTCGCTTATATTTGGAATTTCCTGCATCCTCAAGTAAACATCATTGATACTCTTGCAATCCTTGAACGCACAGCCTTCCTTAAATTTTGGGCATTTCATAACATTTTCGAAGGCGGCATTTCCTTGCGAGAGCTTTGCAAACGGACACGAAGGCATGAAAGCTGGACATGCTTCGTCGATATTACCCACTTGTGTTGTCATCACTTTTCTCGAAGGACGTGCTGGGCCATAGTGGCTAACAGCATCAACCGGTTCAACCAAATGTTTTCCTTCTTCAGTACGGACACTCTTGAATGGACATCCTTCATCCCTATGGAACACCGGACATTTTCCAAGCTTCTCTTCCAGACATTCCGAGGTATCATGTATTTTCTTAAACATTTCAATCAACTTCTGACCAGACAATTCCTTTTCATGTCCAGCGGCATGTGGAACATGAGACAACTTCTCATAGACTTCGGAAAGGCTTTTGCAATCTTTAAAAGGACAACCATTTTTGAATTCAGGACATTTCTCAATTGCTTCTAACGTTTCTTTATCTTCAACTTTGGCAAAAGGACAACCATCCTTAAATGCTGGACATTGGTCTTTCAGATGTGTAGCATCAACTTTCTTTAACTCATCGATAACGTGCTGCAAAAATATACACTTAAAACTAAAATTAAATAAATTACACAACAAAACAAACCATCACTCTGCAAACTTGTTTAAAGTGGCCCCCTAGTTTTGAGAAAATTGTTCAAAGCAGGTTTGACATGTAGAATACGCCTATCGCGAAATTATCGAAGCGAATAATTTTACCGCACTTCCGGTTTCAAAACGCATCGTTTATACCAGAAATACCGAATAAAAACTCCTGGTATAAAGCAAGATCGATAATTTAAGAAGGGTATACCTGCAAACAGCGATACCTGGGCGAAATTAATTTTAATTTCTGCTAAAAATCACAAACGCGTAATAGCGGAAGTGCGGTAAGAATTCTAATTTTGGAATATTTCCATAATCGCGATAGGTGTATGAAGCACAAACATTGTGAACTATAGGGTAAAATTAGTTTTACGTATTGTTGAAGCCGTTATCATAGAAGCCGTTATCATGACAACATCGACGTTTCAATATGGACAAACAGCACTGTCCTGGCAAGTTGAACACACTAGAACAGTACTGTCGTTTTAACAGGTCATGTTCTGTGATGTTAACAACAATGCTACAAACATGTCGAAACAACAGCGTTGTTACAAGCTGCGAGATCTTTACGTGTGTGCCTACGTGGAGCCTCCACCGATTTGTTTAACGTCAAGTTTCCAGGTGATCTGAAAACACGAAAAAGGACTGGCACTAGTTGTCAAATAGAAATCCATTTTTGGATCAAAACGACTAAATTTCTGTTGAAATATACTTTACTTCGTTCCCAAATTTATGACAAACTTACAATTTCGTTTATTAAACATAATTACTAAGTTTCAGCAAGTTTCATCAACGAAAAGCAAAGATATAAGCAATTAAAAACAGAAAAATGGATTTCTGTTCTCTTGCTAGTTTCAGGCCTTTTGTTCACGGTCAGATCACCTAGTTGAGATAACGCGAATAAACTGGAATTAGCGGTCACCTTGAAACCTAATTGCTGCCATAGCAAGAGTTCACACAGTTCATTATACAATTATTTCTGATTCCCAACACGTTTAGTAATAAGTTAACAATACTTTTAGCTTTCTCTTTTGAAATGTTGGTGTACACAACGCCAATTCGAACTAAAACTTGACAATTTTACGGAAACTGTATCGAGCCACCTTAATGTTACTCATTACAGTCCGAGGGAAAAAAGCAGACTCCCCATTACCCATATGAAGATGACTAAAAATTATTAAGGCTGATGTGTCCAAACTTCCCTTACCTTGTCATGACTAACGGACTCCACTGGTTCAACCAAATGTTTTCCTTCTTCAGTACGGACACTCTTGAATGGACAACCTTCATCTCTGTGGAAAACAGGACAGTCTCCAAGCTTCTCTTCTAAACATTCCGAGGTATCATGTATTTTCTTGAACATTTCAGTCAACTTCTGACCGGATAATTCTTTCTCATGTCCAGCGGCATGTGGAACATGAGACAATTTTTCGTAAACTTCGGAAAGGCTTTTGGAGTCTTTGAAAGGACAACCATTTTTGAATTCGGGACACTTCTCAATTGCTTCCAACGTTTCTTTATCTTCAACTTTGGCAAAAGGACAACCATCTTTGAATGCCAGACATTGGTCTTTCAAATGTGTAGCATCAACTTTCTTTAACTCATCAATGGCATGCTGCAGCAATAAATACATAAAAGTTAATATTACATTAGTTACACGGGCTTCAAAAAAAAATAATAATAACGAATTTATTAAGGCATATCTACATAGTAGCTCTACATCCTTAATTCCTAAAAAATAGATGATTTATTTGGGACAACTTCAGTTTAAGCTCTTCGTCCACAACTTGCTTCTGATAGTTATCACTTGACCTTTTCCATTTCGCTGCTTTCTTTCGATCAACTTGAACAAAGGTTGGTGTTACACCAAAGTTCAAACACAATAGGAATTCAATCGATCCTAGGCATTTAACAAATCGCTTACTACACTTTTCGAGCCGTCTGAAAAAATGTAGCTGGTTATCGCATTTCAATATTCGAATAAGTAATGGTTTCGTTAAACATTTTATTATAAAATTCTGCGATAAAATATATTTATTAATATACATTTTAAAAAAGACGACGTTTCGACACTAACAGAACGTCATTATCAAGTCAATGTGACATATTAGATACCTTACATACCTTTCGAGACAAATTCGGCAAAAGGAGAAACAACGACAGCTTTTTTGATATTTTTGCTCCTGTTCCAAACTTTGTAGACCAGCATTATTTACTAGATTTTACATATTTTTCGCAATGACCGAGAAAAATTAGGTAGATGGTTACGATTTTTTTCCTGCAGCCGCTGACCACAGCACTGGACGGCGACTCGAACGCCCGGGACGGGATCTTGATCTTCACCGCGTCAAATACACCTATTCGATAATTACGTCATTTGGCCTGGGAGCCTGGCTCTCATGAAACATTAGGCAATCGCTTTGCGTCTTTTACTCACGACAGCGAGGCTACCAGGCCAAAAATCAATCCATGACGTAATTATCGAAAGGATGTATTCCCGCCTGTGCGGGATATGCTCTGCGTCAAATCCCGGGGGTGTGCCCGGGGGATGATCGCAGTAGGAATTGACTGATACATAATACATCGTAAACAACATTCAAAATTAGTAAATAAAGTCTTCGGTAGAATTTGCTTAGCTTGCTTATGTAGATGAAAATAATCATCTTTTTACACATGCATAATGTCATCGTCATGGAGGTCAGCATAATCAGTTTTCTAAACGTACTGATTTCCCGCAGAGTATTTGTTAAAAAATTAATATAAAATTACATTTATGTCCACACTTGTAACCTACTGTATTACTGGTGACTTGATCTGTCACGTCTGTAAAGAGGATGCTAAAATAGTCCGGTGCGGAAAAATCATTATGCAAAATTCCTCCCGAGACATAATCAAATATTCTCAATGTGTACAAAGAATACTTGATCAGACTCATAAATCTCGGAAACGAGAAAGTTAATTAATCTCTCAAAGGATGTTATTTAGTGACTTTACGTGTACTTCCCAACACAATAATAGAGAAAAATGTTTAGGGTTGGCTGTACTGGTACTCTAAAGTAAATGGTGTCAAACTTCTCTTACCTCTTCATGACTAACAGACTTCACTGGCTCAACCAAATGTTTTCCTTCTTCAGTACGGACACTCTTGAATGGACAACCTTCATCTTTGTGGAAGACAGGGCAGTCTCCAAGCTTCTCTTCCAAACATTCTGAGGTATCATGTATTTTCTTGAACACATCACTCAACTTCTGACCAGATAATTCTTTCTCATGTCCAGCGGCATGTGGAACATGAGACAACTTTTCGTAAACTTCGGAAAGGCTTTTGGAGTCTTTAAAAGGACAACCGTTTTTAAATTCGGGGCATTTCTCAATTGCTTCCAACGTTTCTTTATCTTCAACTTCGGCAAATGGACAACCATCTTTGAATGCAGGACACTGGTCTTTCAGATGTGTAGCATCAACTTTCTTCAACTCATCGATAACATGCTGCAAAATATACACCTAATAGTTAATATTAAATACATTTCATTTGTATAGGTAATAGCATGGATTCGAGTGCAATTTGGAAAAAACATGCACGAGTGAACTTTTCAAAGACTATTTGAAGTCTTTTCTTAATTTAAAGGCAATTTGAAGTCTTTGAAAAACTCACGAGTGAATGTTTTTCCAAATTGCACGAGAATCCATGCTATTACTTATTAATATGCATAAAAAAATTAAGAGACACATGCTACATAATTATATGATGATTTATTCAATTAACAAAATTCATGCGCAGTCGCATGTTGTTTTCGAATGGTGTCAGAATACAATTGTTTCAACGTTTTTACCATAACATATTTAATTTGCATAAAGACTTCCTTTTTTGATTTTCATAAGGATTTCCTTTTTTGGCACTGGGATTTCCTATAAATTGCACTGCTCTAAACCAATCAGAATTGAGAAATATTTTAATGTATATTATTAAAAACTTAATACCATTGCGTGCTTATTTTTTCTCGTGCACCGACTTATGAGTCGTTCTCGGGCTCCCAATCGATATAACATGGCATCCGATGTGCCAGATGTGCCACTCCTGTATTTAGCCGCAAGTCGTGATCCCACTGACCGCCATGTTGACTTTAACAAAAAATTTCAAAATCTTCGTGAACAAAACTTAAATATGTCAAAAATCTTTTGGATAATTACCCTTGTCGTAAATGTGCGCTTGGTCACTCAGAGAACTACCGTATTGAAAACGTCAACAGAGGAAATTGAACAAAACAAAATTTCTCTTCGGTGAACAAGCATGGCGGCCAACGAAAACTGATTAGTACATATTTCTGCTTGTGTATATAGCTGTCCGTCTTAAATATCTCATAAAATGTCACGTTCTTTGTTGAAGTTAATCCTTTATTAAAGGTCAAATGCATCCAAAAAATCATGTCTAACTTTTCTCAATCATATTAAAGAAAACAATAATTTAAGTTCACTGGAAAAATTTCACCGTAAAATATTTGATGGTTTCCAAGTTATCAATGCTTTTGTAATTGAAAATCTTACACATGTTAAC
>JAOBAZ010123885.1:0-11154 GCA_026546875.1 Pteroeides caledonicum | reverse complement strand
CGATCTATGTATATGTACACATACACACACGCATATACATACACACGCATATATAAATACGTATATACATCTATATGTGTAAATGCTTTCACCTTCGGGTCGATGTTGTTTAAAGCATGCAAGACTCGTGTGATATGGTGTATACGTACCTTGGTAAATATATTAGATTTTTTAAATTTATATATAGTGCTGTAGCATTATTTAAGAATATTAACCCCTTTGAAAATTCGTGAATTTGGATATAAATTTAGTTAGAAAGCGAGAAAACCATGGAGAATCGCACAACTAATAAAATATAATTATAAAAGCGTTAACAGTAAATAGAACGATTAAGTATAAATCAAGTATTTCGGAAGACGATCGTCAATTCTTTGCGTCTGCTGCGACTGTGAGAACAATGAAAAAGCTTTCTTATAATTCTCCAATTAGTTGATATCTCTTGTGAAAGCCAGTTGAATCTTACTCAGACTCAATAGAATTGCGGAGAAATCATTGTTTCGGTTGCGGGTATAATGGAATCCGTGCTAATTAAGTTAAATGACGCAGTATTATTGTCGGCAAAGAGACTTTTTGTTTTGATGGCAATGTGCGATTTCTTCGATGACATCACCGTATATTCTCAGTATAAACGCAAGCTGTTTGCCAATTTTTTTCTCACAGTTACAGCAGACGTAAACAAGTATCTACCGAAATACATTTGGTTTAATTGACCTTTGGTTTCATTCACTAAGTACTCTTGCGTTCTCACAATAATCTTTTGATAGTTCTACAATACCCATCGTTTCCACGTTGTTTACAAGTTTATTTAAATTCGTTAATTATTCTATCGACTTCTATCAAAATCAGCTGAAAGGAAAAAAACCTTGCAAATACAAGGAAATCTGATAAAAAAATGTCGTCCACTACCATAACCTAACGACAACAACACGTATGACCCATTTACTGGGAAATAATAACAAAGCTATATACAATACAACTGCTCTGTTTACAAAATTCCTCATATGCGATCAATGTTGGACGAATCGAAAACTTTCATATAATGAACAATTGTAAAAAATTTCATATGTGACATAGTGTTGGATATCCGAGCTAGAGTAACCAATCAAATTGCTTAAAAAATACAACCCCGACTTTGAGAAAATACTAATTCATATTATTTATTTAAACGATTTTATGACCTCTTATTGGCTAATAACTATGTGTGAAATCTTCATATCTAACAAGTGACGTCATAACGTGGGATATGACTTTTTTCTTCCACGTTATAAAGTCACAACGTTGACGAAAAAGTTGTATCTCATGTTATGACGTCATGCCAATGACGACATCAACTTCCGAAGGAATGGAAATGGAAAACAACACAATCAGCTCCCTTCAAGGGAAAGCAATTTTTTCATTCTTTTAAACAAAATAATAAAAAAATTATTGAATTCCGTTTTGGCATGATATGAAACATTATCAAGATAACGATAAACTCCCGATATCTCTTATTATCACGCTCAAACTTATTCACTAATTGTTAATTATTACATTTATGTGGAAGACGTTCTCTTATAATACATCCATGTGTGGAAAAGGCGCCGGCCATAGCATGGACTGCGGTATCTATTTCCTTTCACACTAAAACATCTAGCGTCCAATGTTTAGGAGAGAAGACAATAAACGGGAAAACAAAGCTAAAACAATGAAAGGAGGAACAACAAAAGTAAAAATATTTCGGTCTAAAGAGTTAACTGCCTAAAAGATTCGGGGAAGAAATGGGATATATCCACTTAAACACGAACAGTGCTTATCAAAACAATGGAGAACGTGGTGAAAGAAAAATGAACGAGATTGTCTTTTTGGTGGTTCCCAGGCTATGACAAATTACCACTACAAAACCTCATAAGGTGAAGTGCAACAAGTTCAAGGGCAAAAAGAAAAATTATACTTCTCACAAAGTTTGAAATATTTCAAGTATGGAAAAAATCTTCAACAGTCAGTTTTGGATGCTCTTTCGCGTCCCGTTGCGTGAGATTAACATTGTATAACATTACGGTGTTTCACCGGTCATACGGATGTTGTCTTCGAAGTTAAGTATAACATTATTACTAGCTTAGACCAGGCAGTGAATGCTATGTTTAAACATTAGTATTCTAATTTAAGCAATGTTTATTTTACTTATTTATTTATTTATTTCACTTTGTCAACACAATGCAAACATAATGGCATTAAACATCAAAAGATAATGTGAGGATAACAGGGACACCACAACAGCTATTTAGACCAATTACTGTGGGCCCTTAATGTTTCGTTTATTCCCCCCAATGTCTCGTTTCGTGCAAAGTTATTGTCTAGGTTTATGCAAGTTTGTGCACCTTCGTAATCACGTGTCTATTGAATATTGAGGTAAACAACCAACAAGAATGAGTTGGAAAAGCATTCACCCATGAGTTTGAACAATAGAGATTTAAAGCACTGTTATTGGTTGATCACTCCAAAATGCAATTGTCACGTGATGATTAAGGTGCACAAAGTTTGCATAAACCGAGGTCAACATAGATAATGAGTTCTATTGAATTATTAACAAGCTTCCAGACCATCTACTTTACTGACTATGGGAAAACCAGAGATATAAATGATCAAAAACAGAAAAATGGACTGCTATTCTGTTCCAGGCCTTTTGTTCACGGTCAGATTAGTTAGTTGTGAATGTTTGGTCGATGTTGATCAATGTTTTAAAAATATGCAGTAACGAACCATTTGATTGGAGCAAGGTATTTACAAAATATCATGGCCTAGCTTTCAGTTAAACAATAAGACATTCGTCGAAACACGAAATTTTAGTACCTTTATATGCAGTGACGGATTTAGATGTTACCCACAACATTTTAAAATTCAAAATAGCCGAACAACAATCCCATTGGTATGATTTATATTCTTTGGAATTGTTTAACCAATACAAATACTATCAAGGTATTTTGAATTTTAAATTTCCACCGGCCAACTGTGTGACTTCTACATACGCCATTGTTCCTCAGCAGTAATACGAATTATATTATAAGTAATAAGAAAATTATCATCAACCTCGCAAAACTTCATGGCACGTTTGATGGCTTTGTCACCTTTCTCATGATTTGCCTCATTTTAAACGTTACCAGACTGGACTGAAAGAACTACATATGATATAGTAAATGATAAGATAAATATACCTTGAATTTTTGTCTTGGAAAGTTGGGCGGATACAGACCGCGAAGCAAATAAATATATAGTGTAGTTGTATTCCCATTAGCAAATGTTGAGGAGTTTGACAATTAAACATCAATGCATGTCCACATTCTCACACATAAACACCTTATTGACACCTGTCTTGTAAAAATCCTCGATATCTGCTCCTTGTTATGTAGACTTTATAAAACACAAAACAGTCAACACGTCACTAATACTCTCAGCAATATTTTAATGAATTATTAATAAGCTTTTGAAAGCTGACGAAAAGTGCTTTCATTTCATCTCCAGATGGGCATCACAATGTTTTGCGTCAATTGGTTTTATTTGTAGACTATATATAGTAGAAAGAACAAAACACGGTTTGCTCTACTTTTTTCACATATACTATATACTATGCTATATGCCATATGCTATATGCCATACGCTATATGCTATATGCTATATCCTCTACTAGCCGACAATTTGAAAAAATGAAGAATGAAGAAAACTCCGAAAATCATTTTTCTTCTAAACTCAAGATTTGAGTTATGAAATAAAACAAGAAATTTAACACAAAGTGCGGTTATATTTTGACTTTATTTCAAAGTCATTGTCAAACCAAAACATGTATATACTATACATGTTTGCTAAAAGGCGTTTTCATCCAACATTTCCCAGTCAAAACAACGCAAAATTGTGAGACGAGGAATTCCACCATTAACTGGAATGATCTCTAATAAAAATGATACTGATAATATTCGAAAATTTCATCAAGGAGACATATCTTAAACCTGTATGTTGTGCTACTGTAATTCAAACAACTTGTTTTATTATACAAAACTTCCAAAAAACGTTTCTAATTAATACAACAAGAAAATGAAGCAATATAATATCGCCGAGTTCTTTTTTCTTTAAATAAATTACTTTGGCTCATTCCAAACAGTTTTACTTGTAAAGGGAAGAGCTCTGGTAGCGAAATTTCAAAAACTATTTAGTTAAATCTTTCTATACGTCATGACCTATTTTAAGTTTTTCACTTTGGCTAAAACCAGACGATTCTACTCGTCCAGAAAAAAGGTCTGGCGGTAAAAGTACACGGGTCATTTACTTTGCCCAACGTCGACCGATTTTACTTGTGAATAAAAGAGCTGAGACAAAAAAGTAATCATACTTTGCTCTTGTTAACTCTCTCATGACCTTCGTTGACCTTTCAAGTAAAGAACACCAAAATTTTAGCAACAGCCGGGTCAAGTCTTTCACTTTAAGCACGATTATTTGGTATTTTTCTTTGGGCCAACGCAAAACGATTTGACGGGTTGTGAAACACTAAAAGCTGATTTACCTTTGCTATTTTTATCGCGCTATCTTCTTTTTGCAATCAATTTATTTTGTCTTTTGAGATCTGAACCAAATCCGTTATTCCGATCTCACCAGACAGAAAAAAACGGTACCAAAAAGTAGCTCGCGCGATAAAAATGAAAATCAACCTTAAGACCGCCAGTTTTTTTTTTGAACTACTAAATAACTTGGGAAATATTTTAGTTTCCTTCATCAAACGCATCTCAATGGCCATGTTTCCCGACCATTTTTCAAGTTAGAGTTATTTTAGCTCAATAAATCGAATGTAGATCACGGCCGAAGTTCTGTATCCGATATATACAGATTGAGTAAACATTTCTTTTGAATTTTCTTCCTGAATTAATAGTAAGCCTGATAATAAATACCATTTGACATACTTTAGATGTGAGTAAAAAGATAAAATCACGTGTATCCTTTTGAAAGAAATGAAACTGGCGAGGTATAAAGTGGATAATGTAAACAAACCTTTTGTTTACATTTTGAACTGTTATATTTTTAAAATATGATATACTACCTGAATACCTGACACTGTTTGTGTTTACAATGCTCTTGAATGAATATAAATCAGAGTTCCAAGTCATACTAAGTTCCTAAGATGGGAAAATTTGGACAATCTTATATCTGGAGGTCGAACAACGGACTTTAATTGATTATGAAAAACGGTGTTTTCTGTTTAATCAGTACAAATATGTATATTCATGCATAATAAGCTACACAGGAAACGTTATATCTCGGTGACTGCCCAATAAAATTTCTTCCAAAAATACTATGTAGATCCCTGGCATACCAGCACACAGATTCTCTGGATATTTACTTATAATCAGTAGAGGAGATCGTCTGGAAGCTTGTTAAAAATCCAATAGAACTCATCTATGTTGATCTTGGTTTATGGAAACTCTGTGCACCTTCGTTATCACGTGACAATTGTATTTTGAGACGATCAACCAATAACAGTGCTTTAAATCTCCATTGTTCAAACTCATGGGTGAGTGCTTTTTCGCATCATTCGTATTGGTTAATACCTCAATATTCAATAGACACGTGATCACAAAGGTGCACAAACTTGCATAAACCTAGATAATAACATAGATAATGAGTTCTATTGAATATTTATTGAATTTCCAGACCATCTATTGTTCATTGATAACGGAGATAATCTAACATTTTGTTACAACTCATTATGCAGTGTGACATTATTAGCAAGCATTTCACGTCGTAAACAAACTGAAATATCTCAACAACGAAGCAAGTAAACCAGAAAGTTTGTAGTATAGTTTTACGAGTTTATTCAGATCAGGCAATAATAATTTAAGTGTTTGGAGCTACTCGAAATACTCATTCTACACCAGTTCTCAAAAATAATAGCACATCTCTGTTTGTGTTTGAAATAGTACAAAGTCTAGCAAAAACTCAAATAAAACCGAAACATTCTAGAAAAAAAGGTCAACTGACATTTGCTTGTCACTACCAAAACAAATTCATTATCTTCTCCAAACCAGAGCTAATTACGGCATATTTTTAATATACAATTTCAGGGCGTAAAACGTGAAACGTAACTGATAAAAATACAAAAGTTTCGGTTTCGCTTACTTGTAAAATAAAGTTAAAATATATTTTTTGTACCATTATTGATTTGATCGAATCATGGAATAAATCTCTTTCGCGTTTTCTGTACTACAGAGTTTTGTGCGTATTTATTCTCCTTCTGTGTAATATGAGCCCATGCATGCTATTTACAAGTCTGGTGCTTGAGTTAAGCTAACCCTGTGATTCTTTTAAGTGGCAATACTTCTGACTATTTTAAATAGAGCTGTACATTATTGCAAAAGTACTGTATAAAATGTGTTGTTGTTGCTGCATTGCTACCACACATTCTCAGAAGTAACGTAATGATAAAATTCTATGAAAAGCTAGATCCAATAAAAGAATTAGGTGAGAAAAGCAGGTGAACCAGGAGGTTTTCTTGGAGACTGGGCGTTAGTTTAGAGATAGTAAACTTTCATACGAGTACGTAATCAGGAATGAGACGAAATGCGACCAGAAGACACAACAAAACATTCATTAGGGAGATAGCGAGAAGTTTTAAGAGTATGCACTTGAATACAATGATTTGTTTTCGGTAGGATAAAATAACATGATTTTCACACACCAATCGTTTGATGGCCACAGTCGAAATGATATTGTGGCTACCAGAGCAAAACGCACCCTTTTTTAAGTAAAGCAGTCTATTTATTGCAAAGTAAATACATTAATATGGGATAAAGCACACAGGAAAATAATCCAGCTTTACAAAGTGGAGTCATCCGGTAGTGTGGTTGTAAAAGTGGCTGGTGCTTAAGAATATCGAAAGACCGTGTGATATTAAACAGAAAAAGATTGTCTGGCGTGGTGTTGGACAAAGTGAAATAGCCTAGTGTTTATATAAGCCTAGTCCGTGCTTATATAAACGTTCTACATGTTATCACGTAGTACGCATTAAAATATTCCAGGGTTTAGTCTGGCGTTAAACAAAGAACAATAGTCGGGTGCAAAACATAATAAAATAATGTGTATGTAGACAGGAAGACAGCCCGGCATTAAATCAAATAAATCACTTGTATAATCATGGATATGAGGTATAATCAGGCACATTAAAGACTAAAAAACGGTGTTAAAAGAAATATGGATACTGTAAGAGAATATGGTGTTGAACACGGTAGAATGGTTTGAAGGAATTTAATAAAGGTAATATAGGAAATTAGTCTGCCTTCAGTTAATTTGATGTAGGGATGTTGGAAGGCACAGAAAAATACTCTGTCGTTAAACTTCGTAAAATTACTGGGTGTTTAAATGAATAAAAATTCAATAGCAAATGAATAAAATAAGTTTTGCATGCAACAGAAAGAGTGAAAGTGACCAAATAGATACAATAGTGAAAAAATAGGTGTTAAAATAATTGCTAACAACATAAGTGTATTTGGTGTTAAAAATGTGAATTGTCTACAGAATGTAGGCAAAGTTATTAATTTTGGGAAGTATGAATTGAAGAGAATAAGATCTGACGAGATTTAAGTTAATGTAAAAACAGTTGGAATCTCACATGCTTGATCAAGGTTGATAGCTTATCAACCCTTGATCAACATTGATATCAAGGTTGATCAAGGGTTGACGAGCGATTAAACTTGATCGAGCTTGACGCATCAAACTTGATCAAGGTTGATGGTTTATCAACCTTGATCATGCTTAATGGCATGATAAATCATGCTTAACGTATCAACAATGATCGCGCATGATGCATCAACCTTGATCAAGCTTGATATCATGGTTAATCGACCATGACCATGTTTGATATCAACCTTGATCAAGCATGATACATCAACCTCGAACAACATTGATATCAAACATGAACAAGATTGATGTTAACCACGATCAAGTATGATATCAATACTGATCAAGCTGGCCAGCTCAACGGTAATCAAGCTGGCCAGCTTAACCATAATCAAGCTTGGTATCAAGTATGATCAACTTGAGCGTTTTTATGCGTGTAAATATGTTAAACGAGCGTCTCGGGTCAAACAATGCACACAGGGCGTTGGAAGTGTAACGGTTCGCTTGGCTTCTACCTCTGTGACCTGGGTTGGATTCCTGCCCTGAGCCGTTATCTGATTATAACCTCAGTTACATGTGGAAAAAGTTCTTCCAGTTTGACTTCTCGGGTTTCCTCCTGCAGTAATGATCGACCTAAATGAATTACCCTAACCTGACCTCTGGGGAAAACGGTTTAGTAAACGTGACAAAGCTTTCCAGTTATGATTTAGTTTAGCTTTAGTTTAGTTTAGACAAAGTAAACACTCTGGTGTTTAACAGAATCATATGGGTTGGTGTTAGAACAAGTAAAATAGTTTCTGCCTAAAAGTAAAATTGTTTGACGTTAGACTATAGTGAAATCACCTGATATACCTGTACATTAAACTCATTCATAGTCATAGCAATATAATTTAGTCTTCTTTATATAAGGCTTTGGGCGACACAAGTTTATACGGTTTGGCACATCGACAGAACAACTGTTTATATAATGCGTCAAAGTCAAACTTATTGTCCGACGTTAAGCCGGATTTGTACTAATGTCCAAAACATCAATCAATTAATAAAAATATAACCATAACTCACGAAGATCAACAATGTTCAAGGTCCATACTACTAAATTCCAAAACATCAGTAAATTAATAAAAATATAACCATAACTCACGAAGATCAACAATGTTCAAGGTCCATACTACTAAACAACATTGCCTTCAATTTTAACAGATATGTCTTTTCTAACTACAGAATAACAAAACTCGTCACAATATGGCCTTCTTGGCTGATGGTACTGAAATACTATGCAAATACGTCGCTCAGTTCTAGCAACAACATATGAAATATTAGACATAAACTTAGTTCGCTCTGCCAAAAACGGGATAGTCTGAGAGCAAGTCCGAAAGGAAAGGAGAACCAAAGAAAGTAAATAATTATCTCAAATTAAAAACAGTAAATCGAAGAGAAGAACTTTACTAAAGGGAGAAATACTTTCACTACAAGAATACATAGAAGAAAAATATGATATAAAAACTATGAAACTATTTGAAAAAATATAAAATAAAACAATAATCAACAAAGAACGTCATGAATCCCGAGAATATTACTATTAGTTAATAAGCAGACTAAGCAATTAGTTTGCTCTCTATAGTCCGCCACAATTTTTTCCCCAATTTTTTAAAAATATATATAACATCCTTCATATCAAACATTTTAAGCATTACTAAATCGTTGGTGAACAACATTTTTTTTACATTTTATTGCTTTATATGACATTTGTCTGTCAAGTGTTTAATTAACATTTCAACCAAATGCCTGAGCTGGTTCAACGGAAAAACTAGCTCGAAATGGGCACGCAGAATAATCTAACAAACATTAAGTCGCTAAATTATTATAGAAGGTGATCGTTTATGATTGTTTGAAAAAAAACGTCGAAGACTAGAAAACATGCAACTGATAAAAACGACGGTTTTGTTTCAACGAACTATAGTCTGACATACAACGGTGTCTTGGTAGCTTCCATGATTTCAGCATTGTTTTCAAAACGTGGACGGTCGACAGTTTTCAACAACAAGGTCCTTACCTGTCCAACTAAATCCACTTGTGTATACGTTGGCCGACAAACTCGTTGAAACAGTAAGAAGTCCTAGTAATAATTTAGCAATAAACTTAACCCTGGAAGTAAATAGACAGCACATCTATAGGAGAATCGTTTATCCCGTCGCTAGTAAAGTTTTATACAGGTTTAAAGCTTTTTATTATGCTTACATCTTCATTTAATATTTTAGTACGGTCTATATTGTTAAACCTTTTCTTTATGACACCACACGTTTATTTGTATCCAAGAAGTCCAGTAGTGACAATGTCTCTTTCTTTACCATTTCATTACTAGAGCAGCCAAAAGCAAACACTATAGTATTTATTATCTGGATATAACGCAAGACGTTACACTTAAGGGAAGAGGTCTAGTAAGTTAAGAATTAACTGAGCCTGCCAACTGCTTCGACCTAAAGCCACACAATCAGCATATTATACGGAAAGAGTAATTTCAACTTTGGCTTCTTACTCCTTTCTACAGTCAAACATCATATCGCTGTTCCTTATAACTAAATCATGGTTTTCGCTCACACGTTTTCCAAAAATCTGCAGTCGCGTCAAAACAATATGGGATACGTGACTGAGTGTTTAAGACTAAACCCTGGCAACCAAAAACAACACTTTAATGTTTTATTCTGTGGATAACGCAGATAATTTTACTTGTCAGCCACTGGAAATGATTATCCTACGCGTGGACGGGTTAACTAAGCTATATCCGTTGCCAGTTGCCTTTTCTCGACCGTCTAGCAACCAAATACACCCACTTTAGTGTATTACTCTTTGTCTAATACCAGAAGATTTTACTTAGCTGGGAAGAATTAAGTCTAGTAGTGAAAGGATTAGCCGTTTATAAATAGTCACTAGCATCTATATACAGAATGTAAATAACAGATATGTGTAATAGCTACGGTAATTGTGAAGTCTAAAATTAATAATAAATTATGGTGTTATATAGAACAGTTTGGAAAGAACTGTAGAACACTTTCAATCAGTCTAAATATCAGCTAAATTGATTTTAGACATTTCGATATAGTAAACTCAACCAAATTATTGTTAAAACGGATTAATAAAGCCGAAAGTAGTCGACAGTGATGTTTTTATTGCTGTAAAGAAAAGGCAACCCTTCACAGTACAAGTTAGTGTTGACGAAATCGTCGTATCCAACCAAACGTTTAAAATATTTTGTCGAAGCCACCTTATCAAAACTCTTCGCTCAAAATGTCAACAAATACATTTAAGTTCGGTAACTTACGACCTTTTCACCGTTTGATTTTGTATTTCAGACTCAGCCTACGCATAGCACTTAACACCTAGCTATACATATTTGATAGTTTACGACCATTTCACTGTTTCATATGCTGCCCATGTAGCACTTAACAGTTATACATAAACATTTGACAATTTACGACCATATGTATATAGATATATATACACATATATATATCTATATAC
>JAOBAZ010123774.1:0-11155 GCA_026546875.1 Pteroeides caledonicum | reverse complement strand
GAAGCATAGTGCACCATAATGCACCCTAGTATGGTGGATTATGGTGCACTATGCTTCACTGTGCTGCACCATTGGAGTACACCATAATGCAGTATAGTGCAGCACAGTGCAGTGTGTGGTGCAGTGCAGTGCAGTGGACAGCACTGTACGCACAGCATTGCACTGCGGTGCAGTGCGGTGCAGTGTGATGACCTATTACTGCACATTATGATAAAAAGTCCAGACCAAAGTGATGACAGAATACACTATATGTGCCAAAGCAAAAGTTGAAACATAAAACATTCTTTTTACCTCCAAAATATCATTATTTGTCCTGCTTTCATGGGGTTCATTGTACTCTGTATACTTCAGCAAAATCTTATCCATGTCTGTGCTTGCATATTGAAATAACTTATTACTTGAGTTAAAGATAATCAATGCAATTTCACAGTCACACAAGATACTTAATTCATACGCTTTCTTCATCAAACCAAACTTTCGTTTTGTGAATGTCACCTACAAACAGTAAAAAATACTTTTTCAAAACTTCTCTTCTCAAGCAAAAAGGGAAAGGGTTTACCACCCACATGATTTTGCTTGTGAACATGGAGACGCAAGGTACCGGTAATGGTATACCTCAGGGGTTAACTGTACTGATCTACATATAAGCTGGATTGCACATATCACTGGCATACATCATTGTTGCGAGTGGTGGCCATCTTGAAGTCCCCACTTCACACATTAAGTGCTATTTTATTGATGTGGCCTTTAACCCTATAAACACGAGTGGCCGGTTTTCCGGACTGAAATTACCACATAATACCAGCGGGCAGTTTTTATGATACTTTGTTGATTTTACCTTAGGAGCCCAGGTGTTCAAAGGGTTAATCTACATGATCGAAGTAAACCTACTTTTTCAACAATGTCATGATTATTTTCAAAAAAATCCAACAACTTTCCAAGTCTCTGAATTCATTCAGAAATATTGATAATCAGAGAAGGTCAATCTTGTTGTTAAAAATTTCCTTCTTCCAGCTCCTGCTTACATTAGATACACTACACCAAGTCACAGAGTAAAGATCTATACAAAAGGGCTACTTTGTGGTACAACATGTCCCCGTAACTTTATGCAAAATATTCAGTTTACTGGCTAAGACCAGCCAGTTGAGCATGTTTATTGGACAGAGCACACAGTTTACTGGTTGCAAAACATGTGTAATGAGATGTGTGACGATAAAAACTTCAACGGTTCTGACCAAAGTAACCCTGCTGTATTTTTATTTTGTGACCAAGTATTACCATTCTTGGTTTAGTGAATAGGTGATGGTTTGGGGGTGATGGTTTTGATGTTTCTGGTCAAGAAGGAAATGGTTTGGGGCATCAAATAGCACCTCATCTCTTCCTTCTAGAAGCTAACTAGCATGCTACTGATCAGGGTTTTATCTAGGGAAATACCCTGCCACCAAAATCGCAAATTGGAAAACTCTTTCAAAGCTTTGTCTGTGGAGATGCCTCAAATTATTAATTGAGAAGTTCATGGAATGCAAGCAAAAAATATCAGCTGAACTTTAATGAGTGACAAGTAAAACATGCTATTTTATGCTCTTTGGAGCTTTTTCTCTTCGAATAATCTGGTTTTGCATGACAACAAACCCCAAACCTGAACAGAAGCTTTCGTCAAAATACAATTAAAATTGTGCATCGACAATCTTTTTGACTGGAACATTGTCTGATGATGTATTCATGTGATTGAATTTGTTACAAAAATATTCGATTACCACATTTTCCGGACTACAGTCACACCGGATTATAAATCACACTAGCGCTTTTCTTCTGGGTTTTTTTAACAAAAACCAGAGATAAGTTGCACAGGACAACAGGTTGCATGCTATGGATCATTGACGTATAACCTTTGATCCACTTCCTCACAACACGTTATCAGTGTATGTATGCCATATAAATTACACGGAACAAACAACATCGCAGGCCTCTTTATGAAAAAATACATGTCAATAAATTCATTTTTAAATGTCAACTCTGCCAGAAATTAAATCGGTGCAGCATTAGTAAAAATAGTGCCATTTTGTGAACCACAACAAAGAGCCTGGAAATCACCAATTTGAATTGCCTTTTCTTTAAAATCACTGGTTTAAATTTGTCAAAATTATTTGTGTCGCTTTAATTTTATACTTTGTGTTTTAAACTTTTAAACATTTTAACTGAATCTTTTTCTCCCTACTCGTCGTCTTGACAGCTGTCTCAATTACATACTTGCATCTCTAACTGGTCTTCATAATACTTCGATTTGTAATTCTATTAGCAAGCAACAATATAGCTTTAGCACAAAAGCAAAAGAACTAGAAAATGTGATATGTAATATTTATTACAGCAAAAAGCATTAAAATTTCACCCACTTTTTATCCTTTATGCATGCATGTGATTTTAAAAGCATGTTTGAATCGTATGCATTATGCGTTTGAAAATGTGGACACCTGTCAATATCATTTGTGTGACAATATTGCATATCAATGATAAATTTATAACAATTTTTTCTGAAAAATCCTCAAATAAGTCGCACCAGACCATTGGTCACACAACTGAAAAATTTTGTCAAAAAGTTGTGACTTATAGTCCAGAAAATACGGTAAGTAATTTTATAAAAAGATGATAAATGCAGACAGGTTTACATCACTGATCTCTATATGCTGAACTGAGCTCTTGCAAGACCCTGCTGGCGGGCCATATTTGTATACCACAAAGGAGAGATATTTTTATTTGTTTTGAGCTCCCAGAAGTTGTTGACCTGATGAAAGATTAATTTCAATGAAGAACGTGACATTTTAAACATTTAATGAGGTATTTAAGACTGGAAACAATTTACATGAGCAGAAATATCTACTGATTAGTTTTCATTGGCCGCCATATTTAAACACCCATGAGAAATTTTGTTTTTTTTATTTTCCTTTTTTGTCATTTCCAATACAGCAGCTTTCAGACTAAAAGCAAACATTTATGATAACTGCAACCTTTTGGACAATTTTTCACATATTGAAGAATATTCTCTGCAAAGTATTAGGAATTTTGTGTTAAAGGCAACATGGCAGCCAGTGGGGTCACGCTACATATAGCATTTAGTAAGGTATAGCCAATCCAGTTAATATAGAGATCAGTGGTTTAGATTAAAAATTTCAAAATGGTGTTTGTTCAAATGGCCCATAGCTAAGTACTGGGTGCTAGTTAATGAGAATTTTTGTAATATTTTTAGTACAGGCGTATAAGTTGCATCTTAGCTAGAAATGTGACTTATACACAGCGAAATACAGTATTAGTTTGCCTGAAGAAAAGTTATATAAAACATTTTAATTCCTTCAGAAGATAACAATGGTTAGGTGAAGTGGGTCATGTCACATGAAGTACATGAAGAGTGGTAAGCTGATCGGAGAAACAAAGCTGACATAGACTTGGCTCAGTAGTGAAAACATATCACAAAAAGTAAAAAATGAAAGAATTGCTACTGAGTGTGACAAGTGGCAAAAACAGTGACAGATATATAGCCAAGAGGTATGTCAGAAGAAAAATTATTGCTGTTATTTTTGTATTGGCAAAAAAAGAATGTTGTACTCTCCATGCTTTTGTCTGATGAGCAACAAGTACTTTGTAGCTAGGGATTAATGTCAATACACACATGACATTAAGTTGAACGGGAAAATGGAAATCAAATGCAAGTCGGATGCTGTGAAGTGGAATAAACCTAGACAGTCTGAGATAGCCGGAGGTGGAAGAAGATGTGAAGAGTGTGGGCTGTCCACTTAGAGACTGCTGCATGTGAAAAGCTTCTTGCTAAACCTTGCTTAAGTGGGGAAAACAGCTGTAAAGCTATTGTTCTTGTTGTTGTCATAATATCAACTCAGTTTTTCATTTATAAAACTTATTCATTTATTCTGACCACATCACGAAATGAAATCCAGCCTTTTTAACCTTATCCAATATTCTAGACGACACATTAATTGATTGACCATATCACATACATTTTCCAGACAATTTTATCAAGAGACACTTTGATCTAGAAAGATGAAGTTGGACTTTCTTTTGATCTGCTCAATTTTTTATCCATGCATGAACAGACTAGCAGATTATTTTTCATTACAATTTATTTTATTAGTATATAAGTTTAGACACTGCAGACATACCAAGCTTACCGAACACCAAGCTTATAGTAACTATGTATTATAATTATTAATTTATAGCAAAGATTCAACACAGGATTTACAAATTATTCAGGCTAAGATCTAGTCTACCAAACAGTTGACAATCACTTGTTACCTAATATCATGTTAATCATGAAATGTGGTGAAATTAATAATGACAATTACTTTATCATTGTCTACACATATGGCCTGCTGATAATCCCAATGCTACTGTAGTTTACAGCTGGACTACAAAAAAGCCAGTCAAAATTGCACAGGCAGGATTATGCTAACAAGACAAATTATGCTAACAAGAAAACATGGATAAAAATTGCTGTATGATTAATATGTTCAGTTAAAAATTAAATAATGTGTAGCACATGTAATTTTATCTATGCACATTTCCTGTAAACATTATTTACTATTAGCTCAGACAACTGACTTCTAGTTGTTAAAGCTGGATAAATACCCCAACCCCCTGTGCTTTCAGAAGCCTTAATAATGCAACAACCTAACCTTTTGAAGGTCAACTTGCTAGGTGTCTATGCCATGACAAGTAAATAGTCTAGCTAGCATTTGCCAGATTGAGTTACTAAGCACTCTACATTTAATTGAGAAAAGGTTAAGGACATAGTTCATCACTTCCAAACTCACATTTTTTTTTACCATTTATTGTTTATCATTCGACAAGTAAAATTGCCTGGCATCAACCAACGTAAAAATAACACCCAAATGACATAAACATTAAATAGCTGCTAGCGATGGTCTTTCAAAGATTGCTGACTTGTGATAGTTCCTTTAATTATTAGTAATCAGATACAGTATAGCAAGTTTGATTACCTGAAGACCCACAAAGCTAACATTCTTTACTGTATTAGCAGGTTTGTTTAACATTGTGGGAAAAAGTCAACGCAACTCTACTTTCAAATGCTTAAGAGTTAAGCAAAGTGATAGTTAGACAACCCAAAAGCTCTTTCTAGACCAAAACTATAATTTGGCAATTGAATTTAGCTTTATTCTTTTGCTCAAAGATATATAGAACAAAGAACATAAAACAAACAAAATTACAATCCTAACTTTTAAGAGCATGCCAAGGAAAAATAAAATTAAATTAAAAGTTTGATGGAGAAGGAAATAATGAGGACAAAAAGCAGCATTTGGCATGGTAGTTAATCAAGATAACAATATGAGTAAGGTACTTAATTAGTAGAATCTGCTGGAGATTTGTACATGTATATACTGATGAAAAGCAATTGTAATATATGGTGATATATACATAAGTTGTATTTTGTTTATAATGTAATATGAGACAAATGCTAACGATGGTAGTTGTTAATATGATACTATGAAACAATGAAAATCATCAGGCATCCTACAGATGCCAAAGTATGCAAATGAATAACGGGTTTCTGAACAAACTTGAAAGATACAGTACAGAAAATTATAAAAATATACATAATTTGGTGTTGAAAAAGTTAATTACACAACTCGCAATACAGTATAGATAGATAGTAATTATAAATTTATGAAAGCAAATATATGGAGACACTATAACTTTATCTGGCAAAATAAATATTTTGAAATACAATATAAAGCAATATATAAAATATATATAAAATGACAGATTATGCTGTGTACTTAGTGTATTAGACCAGGCCAACATTCAGTAAACAAACAAACGTGTTATACAAATCGAGTAATACAAAAATTAGTGTTAAATGTTACAAGAGATTTTATAGACTATTATACATAGACTGTCAAAAACACTGAAAATGAAATGGATCTTTGAGTCCTTGGCAAGTATCCACCATGTGTTATGTAGGCAAGTACAGTGATTACCTTTCAAAAACTGTAATCAGTTCACAAAAGTCGAAAGAACCAGGGAAGCATTTTGCTATGTATGGAATGGATCTCTGCTGTTATGGCAATTTTCGACACAGTATGTATTGAACAGATGGTGAATAAATCCATTGTTTATACATAATTTCTCAGGCTTAATTCAATTTTGACGATATTCAACAGAACTACCGCTGTTTTGTTAAACAAATCGATGTATTAAATCAACAGCATTTCAATGTAGAAACACCAAGAAAAAAGCCTCAACCAGAAATGAGCAATTCATCTGCAATTCATTAACTTGACACAAAGCTTAATTGTCTGAAATGGTTTTCGTCTGTTTGACAAGGTATAACCACTACCGTAGGAGGCCAAAACCACATGAACTTGTGAACTCGTCAGACGACAAATGCATGAAATGAGTTTTATCTGTTCGACAACGGACAGGTGCCCACAATGGCGTAAGGTTGGATAATTGTTCTGCCAGAAGATATCTTTGCCAAGTCTATTAAATTCATATGACCAAATGACAGCTTAACTCTGTCTGGGAAATCAGGGAAGGGATAAAAGATTCGGAAATACTTACAGAGAAAGAAATGCACGTCACGCAGAGACAAACAATTGCTTACTACATACACAACAAAATTCACAAAGACATTAGTGTATGACCGCCAAGCTGGCAAAAATCTTCACTAGCCCCCAAAGATTTGCATATAATCATTAGTACGGGCGATATATTATTAAAATGCATTGATTTTAAAACGAAATGGACGGTTTTCAGGGGTAACACATTTCAATCTTCAATTTTATGAAGCCTGCATGGAATAGAGTTTCACTCTGAGTATATATTCCAGGAACGATACAAATACTGATATTGTAATGGTCTAAAGTTCGAGCTAATATTTAAAGGCAAAAAGCGTACGTTTTGGGAAGGCCAGGTGTGAAAAGATGACAAAAATAGCATATTAAATATAACCGATAAAAATATAAACCAAGTACGGTCTATTTTAAACAATTTAGTGGAAAATATAGCAACATTGCGAGGCTGTAAATAGAAGCTATGGAGAAACTCGATGTTAAGAGGAGGACTAAAATAATATCTCTTTTGATGAATTCATACAAAAAGCAAAATAGATGTACCTGTCGGTTCCTTTCGTCCCCGATACGAGAGATTTGGATTTTCTTTCGTCCCATTCTGTGCGGATTCTGTGATTGTGGAATGATTTCGGCTGGGGTTTGAGACAAGGCTGCAGTGCTCGGTTGAAGTGGAATCTGAAAAAGATGTTTACAATTAAGAAAGACATACAAGCGATCGCGGAGATATGTCATGTAAAGAATTGTCAGAAGCTCAATCGAACGATCAGACCAGACGTACTCGCATAGGTATCACGTTGTCCTTGAAAACCTTTCTTTCCCCTAACGGTTTCTCCACAGTGCTTTAGTTCAGAATTGCATTAATTGGACTGGTTTTATAGTGAATATAATCTTCGTTCGCCAGAGATGATAACCGGTGATTTTTGTGATTATGTCATACCGATTTCCTAACGAAAATCAACTAGTATTTAAACCCAAAACCTATGACCTAACTGTTAAAATATCTCAAATCCAAAACAACACTGTAAATCTCGCATTGCACGAAAATTACAATGAGTATTTAAGCATAGTATTCGCCTGAGGAGACACTCGTTTTATGATAGAATATTTCTGTACCGAAATTGCAAAGAATTAGCAATTTTACAATGTTGCTTGTCACGATAAACGCCAAGAAAATTCTGCTAAATTTAAACAAATCGAAAAATTATCGAAGCAATCAAGCATACATCGCATGACAAAATATTAATAGAATAATCATTGCCTTGATGTGATGTGATGTGAAATATAAATACATGACAAGCGACATATGGAAGATACGACAGACGAAGATGTCCTTTTACAAATTTCAACGAGCAAATTCGATTTTGGTTCGCGAACATAGTCGACTGTGTTGTGAGAATAGCAAAGTGAAGAAATAATAAATATATATTTTTGTTCGTTTGTCAACCTTTGACCCAGTAGACGGCGTGAATGAAGTTAAAAATATCATTCTAAAAGTAGAAACATCAGACTTTGAGCCACAAATTTGGATTAGCTAGACGACGGACACTTTTGCCGGCATTAGAGCTTCACTACGTTTCGTAAGCCAACCACAGACACACTTAACATCGAACTAACCTTGCCAAAACGTGTACTTTGTACGAAACTAAAGGGAAAAGCAACATTTACTTGCTACGAGTAAAAATAAAATACAGCGTAGAATTATTAGTGGAGATATATAAACTGCAAAGTAGTGTAAGTGGGAACAGTGATGCGATCTACCGACGTTCAACACCAAAAATTGCGGGATTGTGTGTGCAAGGACTGTTGTGAAATTGCGAGCGAAGCCACGAATTCTCTGGGATCAAATCATCTCTTTTAACGTGCTAATCTTGAAGACGAATCCACGGAGACGAAAGCGAAAGCGAGCCATTTTGAAAAAAACGGTGAAGACGATCAGTATAATTGAAGCGAGGGAAGTTTGCCGCAATACGTGTGGTAATGAGTAAGGCGAGAAAGAAGAAGAATCTTGCCTGGCAAAGTACAAGGGATTTTACGCAAATGTTTATAGTCGTTTATGACGGAAATAAAAATTCAAAAATCTATTTTTACCCACCAGTTAATAGGGTCGTATCCAGTGAACAGCTGCTCCTCCGTAACAATATGAAAGTTCTATTTGTAGTAACACGGGCAAGCAATATAAACTAAAGAACATTGAACGAACGTCTTCCCTTCCCCTACCCTCCTGTGATTCGTTTATTCCTTGAACCCCCTTTGACCTTTTGAGAATTTCGATATTAATCAACGTGTAGCTCCCCATAAATAAAAACCAAATTCTCTTAAATCACACAATAACTACAAATCTCCTCTGGGATAGAATTAAACGCTCATTTACAAGAGTTTGCAGGTTTATTTTGCACTAAAGCATAAAAGCGTTGACTTTGTAAAGCATCGTAATTAGATAGACAACCATGTTCTTCTTACTTGAAAATGTTGCGTGGTCTGATATAAATATGACGTCAACCTTAAGCAATGAGCGCGAGGAGTGGGTGTGACGTGACGTCATATCCGCCGTCAACAAGTTCAGTTGATTTCCGTAGCGATGCTTAGTCGGGAACTGTTGAAGAGGATTTATTGATATTAAATTGTTTTTATGATGATAGCAAGCAGCTGATATGCTTAGGGTCACTCGAAGAAAACCCGAAAGGCCGAACATTGCGTGGAAATTGTCGCGGGTAAATTCGATCGAGTTAAGTAATCGATATCAAATTACCACATGTTGAGATACAGGAACAAAATGAATGTAACAAAAACGAAATGTACAATTTCTGGTTCCGCTGGCTGGCTTCGAACAAAAAAGCGTGGCAAAATTGGCTCGCCAACGGACGTTCAATTGTGAAAAGCTATCATGAACTTGTTTCCAACAATTAAACAACTGAACGAAAACTGAATTTAGGATTCGATAGTTCACTATCAAAAGAAGCAGTTTCTGAGCACTCCTTCTGCTTTCGGGCAAGACGTTGCTGCACCGCGAGAAATCTCTTCTTATCATTGCAGATAGACTAATATCACCGTTTAATAAACAATGCGAAATAACGTTAATTGCCATCTTTGTTCGACCGCCTTCAATTTTGAAGATTATGATTTTCCCGCGCCTTATTTGCATGATCAATATTATTAATAACATTGGCAAGTTTGGTCGCATGGATATTGAGAGTCGGTCGGGCTTAGCGGAAAACGTGACTTATTTATATTTTCGTTTGCCTTGTGGCCATTTGAAAATAGCTAAACATTTACAAGCATACCGAGGCGGAAAATTGTTTTGTCTTAAATAAAAAATATACTAACAAGATTAATACTTTGAATATGACCTGTACATTAAAATATAATACGCTGTCTTTTTTCAAAATACAACACCAACAGTTTTCAAATTTGCTTTTATGCCCATCGTTGGTATGGCTTTTCGAATTTTTGAAAAACAATATAAAGCAATAAAGCCGATAAAAGCACTGGTAAAGAATTCCAACGGTGCGTCTTGTATGTTTGGCATCAAAGGAAGCGGCCTAAGAGAGTCAAATGAGGTGTGATAAGCAGATTAGGCCTAATAGTCTTAGCATTGAATAGAGTAAAGAGTCCTGGAATTTATATCAATTAAACACTGAAAGTATTTGAGTCATCCTTAACGAGAATCACGCAATCTTATAAACTTGAAAATAAACGCGATTACCCTATCTACTTTCAGGCAGGAACAGGAAACTTCAAAATGCAACCACAAATTCGAGAAAAGTTTCTTATTAAAGACAAAGTGAAAGGAAACATGAAACAGACCATACTATAAGAAATGCTGAGCTGCTACGTTTACGCGAGCAATTTTGTTTGACAAATATCTTGGCAATTATATTTGTTTGTGTGTATGACAAACAAGTTTTCTTTGTACAATTTCCCTTGACGATTTATTTGTGCTCGGCGCCATTTTTCCCGTTTACACGACCAAATCTATCTTCCCAAATTGGCAAAGCCAGGGAAGACTTGAGGGGTTTTAAAATAAAATATACAAATACGGCAAACTGTCAGTTAAATATATCGAATGTACTTTGTGTGATTATTACAAAACAACCCGAACAATATTCACATTTTTCTGCAAAAACCTTATCTTTGTAATTGTGTGAAACTACATTAATTATTTCCTTAGATGCGGTAATATCGTTAGTAACGAAAACAAAGAAATTTATTATTGTAAACTTGTTAAATTTCTTAAAGTTATATGGCTTCCTACAAAATTATTCCGAATTAATATCAAAGAATCGAGGAAAGTGTCTCAAATTGGTCGAGAAAGTTCTAAAAAATTCCATAATTTTATCTCAACTGTGTCACGTGTGCCCATGATTAGCGTTCGATCGTCTTCCGGAGTTGATGCGTGGTATCCGTTCAAACTTCAAATTTACGGCTGTGATATTTTTAAAGGTAGGAATAGCATGAAGCAGTGTACTCGTGTTGTAAATGTGTTTATAAAATAACATGTATAAATAAAGCGCGCTGATTGGTTAATAGCTATGTGGTATAAGAGTATCCAAACATGG
>JAOBAZ010123663.1:0-11156 GCA_026546875.1 Pteroeides caledonicum | reverse complement strand
AGGATGATTCTGTAAGTCTATTCGACCAGGTCAAATTTGCGAAGAAAATTAAACGCCGCTATTAGTATTAGGGGAGAAACACACTCACCAATACCAATTACATATATTTATTTGGCCATGTTTCGCACACACTGAAGAAAGCAAAACAATTCCTCACAAGTAACTATGGAGTATGGTTTGTTATAGACTTTGTACATGTACTTTAAATGACTTCAAAGACTAAGTGTACTGCTCGGATATTCAAATAGAATTTCAACCGAACTGTGAAATTCTATTTGGTTCACTCTCTTTCAACAAAGTACTTGCACAGTTCGTGAGGTACGCTCATGTTTTCGCTGCTGTATTTTATTAATATTAGCATATTAGATCATCATTGGACAAAATTATGCTATGACTGTACTGATTTCAACCACACGAACTCCATTTTAATATATATCGAAGATCGCCTTCAATTTCTTTTAAATTCCGTTCGTTCAAGGCATTTCGTTATCATGGATCGAGATACTTTTATTTCCTGATAACGCACTCTGTGAATTTTTGAAATTTCGCACTTCAACTCAGACAACGGAAGGGAGCACTTGTGCCATGTGTTTGATCCCTGTGATAATTTATCGTATTACGTTGAGTTGCCGAGAGGAACAAAGCTGACGCGACAGTTACAGGAAATATTGTGGGATGCGCATTGTTTACACACGCCGACGTAACTAAACCTTTCTAGAAAATTTGAATTAGCTTGGGCTAAGTAGTGTTCTAAAGCCCACTTAATTATGGAACGGCATTGCGCAATTGCACATTGCGAAACACGAGATTACGAAACACAATAACATCTTTAGGGCACTTGCCCACGCGGCGCCTCCCAAAAGT
The DNA here is from genome assembly GCA_026546875.1 of Pteroeides caledonicum. Taxonomy (NCBI): domain Eukaryota; kingdom Metazoa; phylum Cnidaria; class Anthozoa; order Scleralcyonacea; family Pennatulidae; genus Pteroeides; species Pteroeides caledonicum. The sequence goes on along the minus strand of JAOBAZ010123663.1, from coordinate 10,292 downwards.
TTCTCCCCAATGACCATGCACAACGAAACACACATATAAATACTTGTACTGTAGGTTTATTGGTGAAATAGTATTTGTCAATTTGGGACAAATGCTTTATAAACGTCGCTTTAACTTCATACATTTCAAAAGTTACGAATTAAATAAAAATTTTGATTAAAAGCACTTTTAGCATGTTGTAGAGACACTTTACTAGCAAAAAGGTTGAGAAACAATAGGCCTAGTTAACAATAATGAAATTAAAATGTTTTACTGTGAAATTTGAGCGTACAAAACGCCCTATTGTCATTGAAATAAATGGCATATCTATCATTTTTAAAAGAAAAGCGAAACATCTAGAAAAACGTATACGTAACCATGGTGAATGCTTAAAGATAAGAGTTGATCAGAGTTGACAAGGAAGGGTTAGAATGAGGTTTTCCAAAACTCTCATGACCTTTCAAAAGAGAATGAGAGTTGACGAGAATTATTTGGCTGTGCGTAACAGGGTCGGAAATATCGCTTTTCATTTTCATTACAGTTGGCAAGACCAATGATAATTTCAATGCAAAATTGCAAATTTTTGATAATTTCTTTAAAATCAAGCAAAAATAGATGGCAATACTTCCACTAGAGATTCATTTTTCAATTTTCTTAAAAATACTGCCATTTTTATTATTGTTTTAAAGGTGCCCAAAAACCACTCAATCTACATCTTGTGCCGACCCCTGAACAGACAGTCTGTAGGAAACAGGAAAGTCCAATTAGGTTGGCAACACCCGGTTGATACAAAATGGATAAACATGGTTCCTGCTGTCCACCTTGAACACAGATTGTTACACCCTGAAAAGTGTCTTCCTGGTCTACTGCATGTAGAGGATATTTCAACCAAATTCACAAATTTTACTGCATTAAAAATACTTTAACTTTTTGCATATATAATCAAAATTTAGTAGAACTACAAATTTAAATATCCCTATCAATGGGTAAAACCATCATATCAATTTGAACATCCAGTTTTATGGATTACACCATAAGATCATTAAAAATGTACTGAATTTTCTTACTTTTATTTTAAAACTTAAAGTAAAGTTCCACATTTGTCCAAACTCAATGACAACAAAATTTATATAACAAAATATTCCTGTATAATTCCCATGCGACCCCCGCAACGCAACACGAGTGGTTCAGTGAACAAGATAATGTTATTGACATAAAATGTCTAACAATCCAGCACTAATAATAATAAAGAATTGTGTATAAGTAGTTCCACAATGGCATAGATTGAGGGGATTACAAGGATGGAATAATCTTTTACATTGAAAAAACACCTAACCTGTTCCAACTCTACTATATGTTGTTTTCGCCGTTGTCTGCACCGAAAAGCTGCCACTTTATTCCTTTCTCTTCTTAGTCTCCTTTTTTCCTCTTCTTCTGGTGTGAGCTATCATAACAAAAAACAAAGTTCAAATTTAGAATAGTGTGCTTTTGGATTGTACAATATGCTCATACTGAAATAGTTCTATATATAAAAATATTTAGTAGAAAGCTTCTAAGAAAACCACTAGGCTAAATGTTCTATTTCAAATTCAGTCTAGTTCAATTTGATCAATCATGAACTATATATCATAACTAAAGTTGGTCCAATATGTACTACATAGTACATTGTTCTATTTAATATTAGTATTTTTTTTTTAATTTTTACTGAGTTTTTCTTCCTATTGCTTGAAAAGTGACAATGACATCATGGTCAATGGGGTCATGGGTGATGGGAAACATTACTTTTGGGCATGTCTAAAACAATAAAACCAATATTTCCTTGGTAAGATGAAATTAACAAACTAGTATTGACTATGTATGATATAACTGGGGCAACTTACACTGCAATAGTTGACTGGTTAAAATATGTGAGCATAGCTAGATTTCACTTTTATATTCAAATTTAATATTTTACAGTTAACTTGACAGGAAATGTTTTACATAATCATATCACAGAAGATTCACAGACCCTCACAAGTTGTTCCAACAAGGATTCCCACACCTTAAAAATTAGTGCTCTAATAATTTATAAGAACTAAAGACATGGTTATTTCAGTAAAGAGATTATGGCTATCAAAAGCACCAATCATGTTAAAGAAACACCCTTCCATGGTTTCAAGGTGAAAGGAATGTAAACTACAATATAAATTGGGAAGTAAATAACCGTACTCACTGAACAATCAATGACGTAGTTCCGGTTTATTTCCGTATCCGGTAATAACTAGTAGCAATTAATATTGAATTCAATTCAAACTTGAGTTGTTTACATGTAATGACATAACGCTTAGAAATTGAAATCGTTTCTTAAAGTTTAAAGCAAATGATACAATGAAGTGTTATGGTTTCTTTCTAATACCCGTTAAATTTCTACCCGCGAGCATAATGCAATATTCTCGATAAATATGAATAAAAATGTTCTTAAAGTAACAATTTTGATTGTGTTTACCTCGTCTGATTTTGGTCGCTTTGCCTCGATCTCAGGTAGTTCCTCCAAACCTTTCGCACGTCGTTTCGTCCGGATAGCGTTTTGCAGTTCCTTCTTCACTTCATCTTTGGGCTGAGTTAAAAACATCGAATCCGATGGCGTTGGACTTGTCGGAGGCGAACTTCCACCTTCACTTGAGGTCTACAGAATCGATACATCGTTGTTTATTCAAAAATGTATTTTGTTGGCAGAATATTTGCCCAAAAATCGAAATAACGTTAATCTAGCTTCGTTTTCGCATTGTAAATAACTAGAATATTTTTATCAATAATTATTATCCTCGTAAAATCTTAGTGGAAATGTAGTTAGGCATTGTAACATTACGAAGCATAAGGCATAATGTTTCTAAGTGAAGAGACATACAAAAAAAATTTAAAAAATTATGCATCTCGTATGCTTGAAGTGTTTATACTTTGTAATAATTCTGCATTAATTTCAAGCAAATTATTTGGTAGGAAAGTTGTTTTCAACTATTTATAACATAAAGGATATTTTATAATTTATACTATTTTACTGTAAGGATATTCTATAATTTATACTATTTTACGAGTAAAAACAAGTCTATAATTATCCTTCCAAGAAAATTCGTTGCTTAAAGCAGTTAAGGGATTACAAATGTCATAGTCATAGATCTGAAAGAATATCACTAAAATTATTTCAAACGATCCCAAAATTTAGCCACGTTTGTCACGGAAAGTTGTCATAAATTCTACCAAACGTCTACCTAAACATGCCTGAACAATCTACAAACAATACATTTTGTTTATACTCACCGAAGAAATGTCTGCATCCACAGCTTTTACCATGCTATATGGACGCCAATGGGCCATGCAATGTTCACGTATCTAGTAAAAAGCTGACCTCAATTTTCACCCGAGTTCTCTCGAAGGACAGTTAGACTAATATGATTGTGACTCAGTTGAAGTACAAGTTTTATTTTTGGACCTGAGTAATCGGGCAGCTACTACGAATTTATCGACTCAGAGCGACGATCGTTTCTTTTATACAAGGGCTACCTTTGTTGATACAATGGTAATTATGCAATTTTATATGTGCATTTAATATCAAGTTTATTTTTGGCAGTGATGCCGAAGGTGCACGAACACCGGCCGAAGGTCTTTTCGTAGCTTCGTTTTTCAATTTTTGTTATCGTCGTATCCCGGAGACGTTATTGTTACCAAATATATTTACTAAAGAATTCGTGTCATTGTCTTCGGAGGCCCCGTTGTCAACGTGTGTCTTTGTTTGTTAATTTGATCCTATGTTCCTATAAAAAGCTTTATTATTGCGTGGGGGATCCAGGTGGATTTGTTGTTCAAGCAGGGTGGATTTATTGTATAAGCAAACTCATTTGAAGGTCATACATGGCCACATATTACACATGTTTTATGCTTATGTTGGACTCATTATGACTATGGAATAATTTATCATAATTACATCATTATAATAAAAATATAAATAACCGTACATTCGTATATATAGAGACCACTATGACCAGACCTAAAGAGATATAGATAGATTTTGTGTTAGCATGTATAGTATCGGCATCCCTGCAAGAGCGCCGAATCGAATGAATGAGATATTTGCCCCTACGATTTAACAAAATCCATATTTTTGTGTAATTGTAAAACTGGATTGGATTTAAAACTCTTTAGTGCTAAATCGGTTTACAATTACAATGTCAGAAGAAAAATACATTTTATACCACAGGCGAAAAATGCCAGCGAAAATAAAATTATTAAAATTATTTACTTCATGCAGATGAATATTCGTTTCCGTGTTGCCTACAATTTACTGATTTCTTAGTTGTGAGTGTCAACGGCGGCTGGCTCCCTAGCGGGACATATTACATTGCTTTGGCGGCAGTTGTCTTTCGTCTCCCACTTGAAAGCTTACTATAATACATATTCCAGTCACATACTACCAGGATATAATAGGGAAATACGAACTGTACAAGCATTTTAGTCTCCTCTAAAGTTCCTGTTATTATATGCTAATGTCGTCTATGACCATATAAAACGAAGTACCGCACTGTAAATTAGTACCGTAGTACCGAATACCGTAAACTATCATTTCTTGGGCTTCAGTGAGCTGCGAAGACCAGTAACTGCTTGCAAATAATGCCAGATCGAAACAGTTGCTGTCTTATTCGGAAACTGATCATATACTAACAGTTTCCCGGCGGTAGCTGTACCATATATAGGCAACTAAAACAGTCTGTTGTTAACTCACGTAAAATAATAAGGGTCAATTGCCGTCGGGAAAGAGTTGATATAATATATAAATATATGGTGATATATAAATATTAGATTTCAATTGCAGTACAAACTATATTTCAGTATTTCAATTGCAGTACAAAATATATTAACTAGCAATATATTTTCAGATACGTTCCAGTTGCACTTAGATTGAATTGTATTCCTTCTAGATCACACAATATTACACCACAGAATAAAAATATAAAACTGTCATCTGCAACCATGCCTGCTACTTCGTTCCCAGGGCCTTTTCTTCTCCGCTCCGGGTGGCGGTTCAGGCCATAGGGTTCAGGCTAATAGCAGCCGCGATGTCACCTGTTTTTCTTCTTATTAGTTATTAGGCAAAGACTTTGGTCTAAAGTGGGCTTTAAATATTCAGCAATGCTGGTTGAGATCCCTATCAAATGTGTGTCCCTGAATTAAAACTAGCTTTCTGTATGGATGGCACTGGCAAATGTGGTGTCTTGCTTGTACCTGTAGTATACTTTCATAATGTCGTTTTTTAAAGCTGACAGAACGTTAATAAAATGGATTATATAAGTTGTGTTTCTTTGCCACTAAAGAGCACTCATTTTAGCCATTTTACGTTAAAAACAATATTCTTTATGTTAAAGACAATAACTCCGTATTAATTAATATTATTTCATAACAATAGTGTTAATTATAAATTGTATTTTAGTTAAACTATTTTAGCACTGTACAAGAAAATCTGTAACAAAGCATCATATATATTTTTTGTAGCTTGAAAATGTAGCTTGTTAAATGGTAATTTGCTAAGCTTAAACTGAAAGGCACTTTTCCACGTAATGAGAAAGAAGACTCATTCAGAAATTTAAAAAGGCCTACCAAGAATTAGAAAAGAAAAAGCGAGGTTTTCAAATATTTATTATGTTATATTGATCAAAATGTCTGAACGTATGTATTGAACACTCGTGTCAAAATTTTTTAAAATTTATTGAAATTGTAACAAATTTGTTAAAACCTATTAAAATTGTTTAAAACTGCAACAAATTTAAGATATACATTTATCATTGTTTCAACTGTGCAGCTTTTTGTAAAAAGTCTGTTATTACAAAATTTTCCTGAGTTATTAAATTTACAATCAAATTATTAAATCAACAGAATAAAGCATAATTTATCATATTGGCAATGTTATTTATCACACTTCTCATTTTCGCAGGTTAGTAATATCAAAAATGTCGAATGAGCTCACGCGCTATTTAAAATGTGAACCTGTATAAATTGAGATGACGTTGCATTGTACTTGCGTGTGGCTGCGTGCACGTTGACCGCTTGCATGCCTGTTTTGATCTCCGACGGCTCTGTAGATAAGACCAATAAATACCAGCAATTCAAGCAATAATCCATTACCAAGAGAATACATACTTTGGGTAAAGTCATATATAACCTCAAGTTTCGTACTATTAAATTTAACTGACAAGCAGAATTGTCTTGAGTCTACTTTACTCTTGAGTTAGTTTATTATATGGGGCATTTAAGCAGTAACCGTTTTATGAGAAAGCAGTAACCGTTTTATTACAGGATTTTTTTACAATTAAACTGATACGCAATTACTTTGGTTTTGTGTATTAAAACCATAACAGAGTGAAATTACTAAAATTCCTCGAAAATATGCTGAGGCAGTGCGTCATTACGAGCCTGCAAAATGCATCACCGGAAATAATGTTGCTAACTCAGCATGCACTACATCCCATAACTCAGAAAATCATCGTACTTTTACTGTTAAATCGAAAATTTACTGTTAAAATTCTTCAACACAATAAAGCTGTGCTATTTTTTTAATACAACCAGGTCTTGTTATTTTAGCAGTTATATTAATTATGATATTGATTTTGAAAATGAAATCTAATTTAAAAAGAAAATTTCTTGCAATTTATTTTTAGCAAGACTTCGGTTTAATCCTCCTAGCGTATGTAATTTAGTAAGTTTACGTGACAACGAGGCCTAAAGCTGAGCATAAAGAGTGTGTACTTTTTCTGTTTTGTTTCTGCTTTTACCCATTCTGTTCCAAGTTATTGTTACTATTTGCTTATTTAGAATCACTGGCGCTCTTTCACTTCTATTTTACCGTGGAAAATTCAAAAGAATGAGTTGTTCAAACGTGTAAATCAACAGACGAAAGAAACAGGACATTGTACATCCGGAAAATATTCAAAGACGCTAAATATATGTATACCGGTGTTTGGAACAAGGTGGCTTGAAAACGTGAATAAGGGTTTCTCAATTTTTTTGATTTATCTTGTCCATTTGGATGATTATGGAGAATTTGGAAACAAACGAAAGTTTTCAATAAAGGAAATCCCATTCTGAATTTTGCCGGTATTTAATCTTCCTTGAAAAAGTGCTTTTACTGTTTTAGTAAGAGTTGAAAGGACTAGAAAATGGTTGATGTAGATCCCGATACTCTTCTCGAATGGCTGAGTATGGGCCAAGGAGAGGAGAGAGACATGCAACTGATAGCTTTGGAACAATTGTGTATGTTGTTGTTGATGTCGGATAACGTCGACAGATGTTTCGAAAGGTATATTTTCATTTTCAACTCAATTCTGTGTGAATGTGATGTTTGCTTTCGTTTATAATTCTAGTTAGTTGACTTTGAATTATTTATTCATTATTGGTGTTTTAGATTATTTCCTGGCTTTCAGCCTTCATAATTGAAACTACAAGACTGTTACAGTTATGAAATAACTGTTTTTATTTCATAACTTGTTATTTTGCATTTGTGTTTAATTAACTCAGTTTTATGTAACATGCTTTATAAATACTTAATCGATATTTTGCTGGCTACTATTTTCTCCTTAAAGAAATTTTTCATGCGTCTGTGGTACTATGTGATCTAGCAACCACACTTATATAATATACTTTACAGTACAAGGACAATTTTGAATTTATTATACCAGTTACTATCAACTATCAACTGGACTTATATATTATTGTTATAAAAGAATAGGTACAAGCTAAAGGAAGCAATTTTTATATTATGTATGCAGTGTTTTTGCATTAATCAAAACAGAAACTTGCAGAAAATTACAAATATCAGTATTAATATACGGTATTACGAAAGCACTAAAGCCACTAATATAAGTATTGGTGGCCAGTTTCTGGGGAATTACATGTATATGATTTTATTTAATACTGGTATGTTTAATGAGGGGTCTTTTTGTAACATAAAAGAAAGAATATAGAAGTAAGTTTTGAATTTAATTTGAATTTAATTTTTAATTTAATTTGAAGGTAAAGTTTCAATGAACTATATTTAGTGAGTAGTAAATCCAACTTTTATGACCAATCATGGGATTAGGCATGGATTAGAAATGTACCTCCAATGCAGTTTGTGGAGAGTGTTATAACTTTTAATACGTCACATCAGAGCTCCAACATAATGAACGATTCATTAGAAATTTTTCGTAAGAAATTTTTTAGCTGACAAAAAACCTTCCAGTCAAAAAAATTTAAGCAAAAATACACTTTGATTATTATGATCTCAAGACATATGCTTATATAGAGGCCCCCTATAAGTATGGCCCTCATATTACCCAAACATATACAAGAGTCAAGGCAATCACTTGTGGGATTCAATAAGCATAAGGCACATATTCACATAGAGGGTAAGTATCCAGTGAGCACATAATGTCGATTTCAGGTCAAAATCATATTGCAACACCAATCAAACAAAAATTGACATTGTTTCAGCATTTTTTCTGCAGCATCATGTTGATGTTACTTTGAGATGTAATTTCAATGTTGTATCTGCATTGGTGTTGTGTTAGGTTTCACACCAATGTAGGGTCCCAATATTACTTGAATATGCATGAGACAAAGCAATCACTTGTAGGATTCAATAAGCATATCCACATTTGATTTTGTTGACTGAAAACATGCACACGTCATTACTGTTAGGTACTTGTTCTAGAATGCCCCAGTTTTAGCTGAATAAGTCTGTAGGTAATTTAGCCCATTGATGGTTGGAGGTTTTCCCTGACAAGTAAATTGGTTTGGCATTAGACAGAGTAAGTTCTGTTAACCCTTTATAGCCCAGGCTTTCCACATTGACAAGTAAAATCGTCAGGCGTTAGACAGAGTAAAATACTAAAGGTGGTCAACGGGTTATAAAGGGTTAATAAGATGGTGTTTAACCCTTTCTAGCCCAGGCTTTCCACATTGACAAGTAAAATCGTCTGGCGTTAGACAGAGTAAAATACTAAAGGTGGTCAACGGGCTATAAAGGGTTAAATGGTCAATTTTTAATATCATAATTATTGCTTATTTAGTTGTCCACCAAGAGTGTTTTTACCTGCATTATGTCGTGTATTTCTTGATGAAAGTGCCCCAGAGAATGTGTTAGAAGTAACTGCAAGAGCTATAACTTATTATTTGGATGTGTCTGCCGAGTGTACAAGAAGAATTGTGGCTGTAGAAGGAGCTGTAAAGATGTTATGTAATAGATTAGTTGCTGTTGATTTACAATCTCGAACAAGTAAAGATCTTGCTGAACAATGTGTCAAGGTTAGTTAAATTCAGTCTTGTCCATTTTCTCATCTTCACATTTGATATTTTCGTCTTATGGTATACCACACTGCCAGGAGAACAAATATGTAACATGCATTATTTTTATACCAATGTAGGTGCTAGAATTAATGTGTACACGAGAAGCTGGTGCTATATTTGATGCTGGTGGCTTACAATGTACATTGACATTTATTAATGAGTTTGGTACATGTGTCCATAAAGATACTCTTCATTCAGCAATGTCAGTTGTGTCTCGCTTGTGTAGCCGAATGGAACCTCAAGATACCCAACTAGAGAGTTGTGTTCAGTCTCTTTCTGCACTGCTCAAACATGATGATGCTTTTGTAAGTACAACAATTATTATTATTACCACTGGTACTTCATTTCAATATTACTTCACTATATTTTATTTAACTGGTTGGCCACAAGCACCCATTACCTGCAGAGGATTTTCCCTGGTAGAGTAAAATCATCTGGTGTTAGCCAGAGTAAAATCTGTTTAGTGGCTATTTCGAGCTGGCACCGCAGTGCATTGGTTAAAGAGAAATAGCAACAAAATCCTTGGTACAGTACAAAACAAAATTTTTGGCTACTGTAGGTAGCATTATATAGCTACGCCTAATATACTGTAGCCATTTAATATTTATAGTACAATTTCCACTTGATTTTTTGAAGGTTTCTGACAGTGCATTGAGATGTTTTGCATCAGTTGCTGATCGGTTTACAAGACGAGGTGTTGATCCTGCTCCTCTCTCTGAACATGGTCTAATTGATGAGCTGTTGGAACGTTTAGCAAAAGCTGCAACTGTGGTTAATGATCGGCCAGCAGGAAATGGAGCAACTCCTGATGGAAAGACTGCTAATCCTTCTGTGGCTACAGTTATTAGTTTATTATCAACATTATGCCGTGGCTCACCAGTAATAACTGAGGTAGAGTATGATTATACTATATTATTATACTTATACTATATAATTATAATTATACAATATTATTATAATTA
>JAOBAZ010123552.1:0-11159 GCA_026546875.1 Pteroeides caledonicum | reverse complement strand
AAATTGTCAGCAGGCTTCTGTGGGTGGATAGTGCGCAGTGCGTCACATCCACTGGTCACATCCCGGTACGTTAAAGAAAGCCAAAATTTGAAATTTTTCCCCAAGAGCTTTTTTGAGAAATTTTAGCAAACATTTTAACAAACACAGAATCAAAAATGTTAGTTTCTGCCTGAAAATCTAGAAAATGTGATAACAAAGCCTTATGATCACGTATTTCTTATCAAGTGGCTCTAGTCGGGGGGAGAGTTGACGCAGAAATTATTGCAGAGCTCTCGTGCCTAGGACCCAGATGATCCAGAACTTTCCCGTAATTTTCTAATGGCGGGATATACGACTGGGAACGGAAAGTACTTGCCATATTGAATGTTTTGACAGTTTTATTATGGCTCGTGAGAGAGTTGTTGCTTTGGTTGACATGGATTGTTTTTACGTACAAGTGGAACAACGTTTGGATCCTTCTTTACTTGGTAAACCTTGTGCAGTTGTCCAGTACAACAGTTGGAAAGGAGGAGGGTAGGTGGTACATTCTTAGTAATATAACTGATATTGTACATCATAATTTATGATTCATCATATCGCAAATGAAAAGAAGGAATTTCTTATTAAGAACAAGAAACTTGACGAATTGAACATTAAAACTAAGTATGTAAATGTGTATATAATACACCAGCAAATAACTTGTAACACTAAGTACTAACACTGAGTAACAGTCTGAAAATATATACTTGCAATTATTGCTTTCTCTGATCTATCTCAAATATACTTTGTAAGTTTTAATGCTCACAGTATTTTGCCAATAACATTTGCTGAATTTTAAAGGATTATTGCTGTTGGCTATGAAGCACGTAAATTTGGTGTGACAAGGAATATGCGAGGAGATGAAGCCAAAGAAAAATGTCCAGATATTATTCTAGCTAGGGTTCCTGAGGCAAGAGGCAAAGCAGACTTGACACGGTACAGGGAAGCAGGTGCGGAAGTGATACAAGTATTGCAAATGTTTTGTGATATTTGCGAACGAGCAAGTGTTGATGAGGCTTATCTAGATCTGACGGAACAAGTGGAAAGGTAACATAACAAAAGTCATTTTAGTTTATAATTAAGAGGGAAGCATGGGTAGTAGAACTAGTTTTATATGCTGCCTCTTATTACTAGTTATTATAATGTAGGTGTGATATAATGTGAAATTTGATTGGCTGATGCACATGCATTGTTATATAATAATGAATGCTTGTGATCTCAGCCAATCAAATTACATCGAATTCAATTTCGAAAGCCAATCAAATTACATAATGGCACACAGCTTGTCTTCTAAATCTCAATTAAGTTTGGATTATTGATGGTCTGGTTAGTACTTGAATTTGAGTTGGGTCTGAACAGGAGCCAAGCTTTTAAGCTGAGAAACCTCAGCTAAGGTGCTGAGAAACCTCAGCTAGGTAATTAATACTGCTGTGTGCAGGTTAGACAACCTTTCTTCAGAGCTTTAACCAAATGAGTAGGTACACACAAAGAATTACACAAGTCACAACGAGCCTTTACCAGCTTGCTATGACGTATGTCGTAGTAACAGGCCACATGATGAGATGCATTTGCAAGCTTTGTTGCAGACAAATTCTTCTTGACAAATTGCAGCAGCTTGTTATCATATTGCTAACAATTTGTTTAATCCTGCAACCTTGTTACAAGTTGTGCTAACAACTTGATATCAACAAGCCTGTAGCAACTTGATGAGCTAACAAACATGTTTCACCTTGATAACCAGCTTGCGCCAACCTTGCTCCAAATACATCCTGTTGCAAGTTGTGAGATTTCTCTGTGTGTACATATTAGGTTATCTCTCCCGTGCTTTAAAGTTTATTTTAGGTTTTCTTCCTTCTGTAACAGTAATGATATTTTTCTTACAAAAGCCAACAGAGGAAACACAGATTTTAATGATATTGAAATGTTAATTTCACCTTAAAAAAAATGACTCAACCAAGGTGGCAATCTAACAAGCAAGGAAATAGATAATTGTTTTTTTTAGTATCACTTGTGTTAAGTATTCATTAAGTAAACATTTCAATTTAGATCTCTTGACAACATCACACTGGAAATGCTTGCAGAAGATACATTGGATTGTAGTCACATTATTGGGTTTACCGACCTTCACACTGCTAATCGCAATGAACTGAAAGGTCTGTGGCTCGCAGCTCTCTCTGACCAACACAATAAGCGTCTAGCTGTGGGCACTTTAATTGTTCAGAAAGCCAGGGAAGCAATTAAAGAGAAAACTGGATTTTCATGCTCAGCAGGCATTGGTCATAACAAGGTACCAGGGAAATACTGTATCTTTCAATAATTGGTGTTGTTAATTTTACAGAGATGAATTTACTAGGAGGTGTGTGTGTGGGGGGAGGCCCACCAGGCCTTAGCTTGATGGGGGGTGCATATTTCCTTGTCATTTTTACATACCAAGCATAAAGCAAAAGGAATTTTTAATAACCAAGCAAATTTACAAAAAATATATTTCATTGCCTTTGTAGTAACAGAATTTATTATCATAGATTGTTTAATCAATGTTAATAGGCTGCTTACGATGTAACTAATTAAATAGGTTGTTTAAGTATATGACTATATTTTATGTTGACTTATGCTGCTTACTGTACATGCTATGCCCATGACTGGCAGCTGGCACCAATAGAAATCAAAGTTCTAACAAAATCCGACCATAGACCAGCTGACATCTACTGGTACTCAAAACTGGAGCATGGTCCTTCCGGATATGTTGTAATTTTAACTTGAATGTGTTAATTGTTTTGTAATTTAATAGTTAACCCCTAGAATGCCAGAGCTCTCCATTGACATAAGAGCTTAATGAGTCTTACATGTACATATAACAGTGCCCCTTGGCTTGGCAAAGCCAGCCTGACAGGTTGGTCCTGTTATGCCAATTTCAAATCATTACCATTATTTATGTCATGAAATTCATGGGCGGTGAACACAGAAATGCTTGCAAAACAGGACCACTGACTGTGGCAGTGGAGACAAGATCTTTGTTGGAACTGAATGTACATATATAACCATATTTCTGTACATTAAGGTAATGGCGAAATTGGCAGGTGGATCCCATAAACCAAATCAACAAACAATCTTGCCTCATCAATCAGTAGGAACTTTCTTTGAAACCATTCCTATTAGAAAAGTGTAAGTGAAAAATTATTATTTACTTGAAAGATTTCATGACTTATGGTTGATTGGTTAATAGCCATGTGTGAAATCGCCATGTCCAACGCGAGCGATATCATAACGTGCGATAACGATTTTTCTTCCACTTTAAGTCACAAAGTGCACGGAAAGTCGTATCTCACGTATGACGTCATGCAAAGGAGCCGGGAAAGCGAAACAACACAACTGACTTTCACTGAGGCAAAATCATTTTTTATTCTATTAAATAGACAATAGAGCATTATTGAACTCGGTATTTGCAAGATATGAAGAATTACCAAGTTTGTCAAACGTCAGCTTGATAATTTTTCATATGACGCCCAACCTCATTCAATATTTGTTAGTTATTGAATTGTAGGTATGGCGTAATAAATTAATGGCTTTTGTGCATTACTGTATAAATTATGTATTTATATATATATATATATATAGCACAGAAGCAGTGATTAGTTGTGAGATGTGTTGGTGCACTGGGGCTGAGGCAATGACAGTACACACGGTATCATTTATTATTCCGGTCCGCCGCTCCACCCATTGAGATACATGCATTAACCTTTTCCGTGTTGGCTAGAAACGGTGTGGACCGATATTACTGTATATACTGTAATCCCTTTAAGTAATATGTTTTCACTTATGTTTGCAGACGTTTCTTTGGCGGGAAGTTTGGAAAAAGTGTGATGAGCCTGTTACAGGTCGAAAAAATGTCAGAGCTGACGAAGTTCTCGGAAGAACAACTGCGAAGCTGTTTTGGAGTAAAATCAGGGTATATTTGAATTATTATGGTTTTTCCGTCCTGTTCTGCTTACTGATATTATCCAATATATTATGTTTATTTTTTTCTTCTTGCCCTTTTTTCTGAAATTTTCTAAAATTGTTCCCTGCTAGAACACATTATTCGCGTTATAACGCGTTTGCAATTGAATTGAACCGCGTGCAAAATTGAATTGAAACGCGTGCGGAACGCGCAAATGAAATCACGTGAAACCTTGCATGTGGATATGCATACAAGTAATTTTAATAGCACTGCGCAGGTTTTATGTTTGCCATAATGAACTGTGTGATCATGATTAACCCTTTCCTGCATGAATTTTGTTTTTTAAAAAAGGTGGTATAACAACGCAAATTATATCATCTTGGTTGGGTCATTTGTTATTGCTTGTCAAAAATAGTTGCTCAGAAGGAACAGTATGCAGGAAAGGTTTAACTGCGAGAACTCTGAGATTCATGAAGTCTTGAAAGACTTCATGAATTCCAAGAAACGACTGTTTTTTTTTCACTTCTGCGGTAGTAACCTCTTGTAAGTTGATACTGATAAATTAACAATGTCCGTGCAAATCTCCTGAAGCAATACAAACTTGAAAACCGTTGCCACCGCAAAGAAAATAAACAAGTCTAAAAAGAAAATAAACGAGTTTAAAAAACTAACATTTCCTCATGGCAAACATATAACCTGCTCCATACTATTACAATATTAGTTGTGTGTACGTGCACAACTTACATGCAAAGTTTCAAGTGATTTCATTCATTAAATTTAAAGTACCTATCATTCAATTTTTTTACTGTTTATATTGCTTATTTAGGTTATTTTAAGGGGATTTGCAAAATACTTAATCAGGCAAAAATTTCATGTTGATGGATTTATTAACTGTTAAAGTTGAATTAATGACGTATCAGGAGGAATTTTAGTGCGAGAAAACAAAAGAAATCTAATTTGCAATTTCTCCTCATACGTCACCATGCCAACTTTAACCGTTAATAAATCCATCAAGATAAAATTTTTGCCTGATTAAGTATATTGCAAATCCCCTTAAAATAACCTAAATAAGCAATACAAACAATAAAAAAATTGGGTGATAGGCACTTTAAAGATGTATTCAATTTTCCAATATGTAAATTCGCCGTACACGACGTGGCTTCACTTCTATTTTTTTAGTTTAAGCTAATTACTGCTAAAAAGCGTTCTCCATCTTGCCAATGAGACTCTAACCTCGTTTGCAAGCTTGAAGTCAATTCTACAAACAAAGATATGCTTTTTGCATTCACTGATAAGGTGTTGTTGTTATATAACATATATTTACGTTATATAATTACGTTATAACTTAAATAATATGCTTATACAATAACTTCACCAAACATTTTTTAATTCCATTTCGGCAACGAGAAAAGATATGGACGAACTGTCATTCAATCATTTCACGAGTTCTTTTAACTTTTAAGTAAAGCCGAAACGAGACCAGTGTAAATTTCTTTCCATAAGCGCTTTTGCATCTAAGTGTTTATTGATTTTTTCTTTCCAATCTTCAACAGTACAGTTCATCATGTGTTGTTCTTTCTCTTCTGTTTACAATTAGAGCACTGTTTTAGTATTCTTTACCAGTAAGCCTGGTTTCCATATAGTTGTAGTCGTATAGTAACCCATCGGCGATGGAAGGCGTGCAACACATTACTTCTTCATGGAAAGGCGTGTTGTAATTGTTGTAAGCCAACCGGTGATGACCCATGACTGTTGGAGATAAATTGAACGTATGGTTTAACCCCTACAACAACCCTGACTACAGCAGCCAATGGAAACACCCACCACCGATGATCGCGACCAAACACCGCCATGTGATACAATGAATCACAATCATCAACCTTGGCCGCAGAAAATCCTGCGTATCATTGAACAGTCGCCGATGAATTACAACAGTTACAACTATATGGAACCATGAACTGTTGTGAACACGTCGCAGTTGATTGCCGATGGTCGCCGACAAATTACAACTCAGTGGAAACCAGGCTTGAATTTTACCATCTATAAATCTACAATATACACAGAATAGGGAATAAACAGAAGATCGACTCAAGTCGGAACCTTTGAAGGTTGTGTCCTCGCGCATATCCATTACGCATGTTGTCGGCCATTACTCTGGCCAATAAACTCAGTAAATTGCATGTTAATTAACAAAACAGCCAATAAACTCACTGAACTGGCTAGTCCGCCATTATTCTGGCCAGTAAACTGCATAAAAGCTAGGGGTCACGCTGTACGGAGTCAGGCTTCTGTTTATTCCTTATTCTGTGGTATATACTGCTCGGACAATTTCTTTACCGCAGACAGATTTTTTTTTTGTGGGAACTTTGAGCGCCTATATAAGCGCGCATTCAGTAACATTTGTAAGAAAACTGTTTCGGCCATTTTTTTATCAACAAACCAACTGAAAGGGTGATTTGTCTGTGCTGACTCTCTTTAGTTCTTGGTTGTATCAAATGTGTCGTGGAATAGAGCATGAACCTGTCCGTTCGCGACAATTACCGAAATCTACTGGTTGTGGTAAAAACTTCACCGGCAAATTGAAATTAGTTTCAAAAGAAAAAATTTGTTACTGGATGATGCAGTTAGCTGAAGAACTACATGATAGGTTAAAAGGAGAGGAGATAAGGGTACGTATTTCTGGTAATGGATAAAGCATCAAAATGTCAGATAGACATCGGCCGCTCATGTTTTATGTAGAAAACCCAAAAGAAAGAAATGATTACCCAGTATCTGTATCGCATAAAGAATTAGTCCTGGTTTGCATAAACTTTATATTCAATTTATTGAGCTAAAATAACTCCAACTTGAAAAATAGTGGGAAATGCAGTATGGTTATTCAGATGCGTCCGTTTGATATAAGTACATGTAAGATAAAGCATTTGCGTTCTATTTGTATCTTATTTACTATATGGCTTGTCTTGTAAATCAGATACTGACCGCCTAATTGTGTATAGTGGTAGTTCTGGGCTGAGTTGTTCAAAGGTGGGTTAACGCTAACCCAAAGTTAAACATTAACCCACTGTTTTAGTTTACTGTTCTGGAAGCGATATTTTTTTCTATAAAACTCACACCATAACACTTGAACCAACTCACAGCAGCTCTGCTGAAAAGCAGCAACCTTTCAACAAAGCTGGCTCCAATAGTTTTGGGGGCCCGTAATAGCGAGGCCCGTACGGAAAAATGAGCCCGAAAAGCGAGGTCTGCACGAAAGCAAAATATTTTCCCGTACGGACCATGCAAACATGTGAGGTTAACTGGAAGTTTATAACATGTCTCTATTACGATGTTGAGCGGTTTGTCAGATATGTTGGCGGCACGTTGGCCAATCAGCGTCCAAATGCGCAAAGTCGTACTTGCAAGACATATACATAAAATAATTTAGATGATATTAATGTAATGCAAGTTAATGCGAACGTATGTTTTTAATAACCGGAATCACGGAGTGAAAATGGATTTGTTTGATAATAGCTGCCACGTGAAACTTTAAACTGAAATCATTTTTCAAATTTATAGGGCATGATGAGTCCGCTTCCAGTTAGTATTTAATTAAGATAATAATTTAAATTGATTGCCAGTCGATAATTTTGGCGATGATACAAGTTCCGAGAAAAACGTCATCCCTAAAACTATGCAAGGTGAATTACTGTATGAAACAGCACAACAAACCGATGACTTGTGAAGCAAAACCCAAATATTTTATTACCGTTTTGTTGCGTTTTTTTGAATTTGAGTCTAAAATTGCTTGCGTAACGCGTACACGTCAAAATACGAACTCAGCCTATCTTCAAGCTCTTGTATATGTCTGACAAGGGGGTCTAAAAAGATATTGTAGCCGAACCGTCTCGTATCTGCTAGGCCCTTTCTGCGGAATTTGATTAACACATTTACAATTCTCTTTTTTCCAGAATCACAGAACGGCGAAATTGGCCTCAGTCGGTTTGCGGACGGAAAATAATACATCATTCGTTAGGTCTTTTGCCTTAAGAAGCTCTGAACCCAAATCAGTTTGTGAAAGCGCAATGCAAGTGATAAAAACTTTCAATACAGGAACAGGGGATGTCTGGTGAGTATAGGCTGGTTTCCACTTACGCGTTTTTCATACGCACGTACCCGCACGTAAAAGTCTAAATCCTTATGAATGTTATCTTTGAAAAAACCGAGTAAGTAAATCGAAAGAACTTAATTTTCCGCATATTTTAACATGCATTTGTTGACCAAGATGTTAAATAATAAACATTTAGAAGCATTTAAAATTTTCCGTGCGTGTACGTGCGTATGAAAAACACGTAAGTGGAAACCAGCCTTATTTCACAGACGTTTTTTGTACGAAACTAATTCACAATTTATACGGAAAAGGCAACTCAGAATTAAAGCCAACATTTTCATTATTTTTCTAGTGTAGAACTTGAATGTATACTAAAACAATTATAGAACTCGTCCCGTCGATATATAGTCAACTCGGGCTGCGCCCTCGTTAACAATATATCACGCTATCTATAGTCAACACGGACTATATAGGACGATATATAGTCATCGCTCTTTGTTACTATTGAATTTCTTGCCAAGGTAGGATCTAAATAATGACAATTGCAAAGCATGACGGTTGCCACACAGTCTTTAAAAGTATTCCAGAATGTACATCACTTTAAAGAGCTGGCAATAGACCTTTTTTATTGTCTCAATGAGAAGGTTTTTTAAAATGATATGCAATAGCTTTTTTACAGTTTCTGATATACAGCCTCACGCAATGTTTATGTTAATACGAGTATATAAACAACACAATTGTTAGAACTAAACTTTTAAAGTCAACAATAGTTTCTCAAATGTTTTCCACTTACATCTAAATAGTTCGAGTGGTTAAACACCATTATTATTTATTTGAATGATTTCATGACTTCTGATTGGCTAATATAACCATGCGTGAAATGGTCATGTCCAACGAGCGACGGCATAACGTCTTACGTTACTTCTTCGTCCACGTTATGAAGTCACAACGTGGACGAAAAAGTCGTATCTCACGTTATGACGTCGTACCAATGACGACGCCGCCGCAGGAGCGGGAATGTGAAACAACACAACTGTCTTCCTTTAAAGGAAAGTAATTTTTTTCACTTTTTAAAATAAATGAATAAGACAATTATAGAAATCGATTTTCACATGATATGAAGCGTTAGCAAGCCTCAGTTTGTTGTCATCACCCTCAGCGTTCGGCTTCGGTTGATAACGACAAACTTTGGCTTGATAATTGTTCATATCACGCTCAACCTCATTCAAAAATTGTTAATAAACCCTGTGGAAAGTGAAATTGTAGTTCACGTTAGCGGAAAACCTTCCACTTCTGATGACAATATCTCAAGAACTAAAGAACGTACGAAGAAACTGTAAAAGGCTATTATATATGTACCATTCCAAATTACCTTTCCATGAAGATGATAAAAATTTTATTGCCAATTGAATTCGTATTTTTTTCCACAGGCACCCAGGAATTGTCTCTTTAAATCTCAGCGCAAGCAAATTTGATGACATTTCAAAATGTCAAGGATCATCATCTATTTCGTCATTCTTTGCAAAAAAAGAACTGAGCGCTGACTCTAGAAGTTCACTTCAACTAGGTGAGCAGGACTCGTTGGAGGATTCATTTGCACGAACTAGTGAGGAGGGGGAGAGTAATGATAAACAAGGGATAGTTGAGGACAAGGTTACAACAGAAGGCATTAGCCAACCAACGATAATAAGTTGTTTTTCAAATCCCAAGAACGAGGAACATACACCGATATTTAGCTACGACCGTGACGAAATCGACCCGTTGGTTGTGGATGAACTGCCCGAGGACCTCAGAAATGAAATGCTGACTTTTCTAGGTAATCAAAAACCTTCGGAGAAAAAGAAAAGATGCTCGAACGATATAGCAAAGTATGCACATCAAGAAACAAACAAAATGCCTTTTACGAGAGTAGAAGGCATAGAGAAATCCGTAGCACAAACGAAAAATTTTATGGATTCACCGAAGCCAAAGGGACGTATCGAAAGCAATTCTGATCAGTTTGAACAAGTCCAGTGCTCACAATGTAGTCAGAAATTACCTCCAAGCGAGATGACTGAACACTTAGATTTTCATTTTGCGATGGAGTTGCAGAAAACTGATCAAGTCGATGAAAATAGACACAAAACTAGTCCACCGAGGAAACGACAAAAAAGCACAATTCACCGTTTTTTTGTTGCTAAACAGAAATAGCTCTTACGCAGTTTTTGGATGTTATAATGGTACAATTTTTGCAAAACACGTTGGTGGGTGTTTTATTCTGGCATTGCTAGACGAGGGACGACTTTGACGTCATAATACGACGCTGGGTTGACTAAGGAATGCCGAACTTAGCCAACCGTACGCTTAAAGTGCATATGAACCGAAACTTTTTATTGTCTTATTCAAAAGATTATTGAAAAATAATTTTTCGTGCTTTGTTCTTCAAATAACAGTTGCCTTTTTTGTTGTGCAACCACGTGGCGTCACATAGTGCATAATAAGTGACGCCACATACTTCAAGATAAGTTTATAGCGAACACAATCACTTCTAATGATTTTTGTGTAATGTATTGCGTATGAAATACAGGACGCGTAGTCTTTTAAATCACATGGTTTCACAGCACAGAAAAGTAACTTAATTATTTCAAAAACGAAGCACTGAAAAGAAAATCTGTAAAAGAAGTTACATTACAATTTTCAATAAATTACATTAAACTATGATGATCGCTGAACTCAATGTGCTCGCAGTAAAAACAAATACGAAAATTTCGTTCATGGCATAAAGGGCTATGAAACGAAAACTATTATTGTCTTATCTGAAAGAGCTCGTAAAACTATAGAGTAAGTTATTTTCTAGTTTGTCATTTACTTGCTTCGTTGCTGAGATATTTCGGTTTGTTTACCAAGTGCATGCTAATTACGTCACACATTGATACATAATGAGCTACACAGAAAATGTAATATCTCGGTAATTGCCGACTAATTCTTTACAAAAATTCTCTGTGTTTTATTGGCATAGCAGCATACTAGAGCCCACATTCTCAGGTTTACTCACAGGCAGCCCAAAAATGAGTTTTAAAATTCGCCCCATTCTCCTAGCTGGCGCAGGCCGCAAGCGATTACGTTTAACATATTTAT
>JAOBAZ010123441.1:0-11160 GCA_026546875.1 Pteroeides caledonicum | reverse complement strand
TATAACGGTAAGGTTATAACATTAGTATAATATAGAAGAGCGCTCAATACCATTATATTGGTAGAGCAAGATATTGTTTGAGTGAAAAGCTTCGGTTGCTACTCCGAGTTTCACGCAGCAAAGCGATCTTCAGGCAACTGGCAGTTCTTGTGAAATTATTCTAATTTTATATTAGCTGATAAGGTATTATCTTGAATCCAGGCTTGTATTCTGGGACGACTTTTATGATGGACCATTTAATGTTGAGTTTTGTGTTGTTTTCTTTGTCTCGAAAGGATTTTGAGTGGTTTTTATAGCGGGTTTTAAACTCATTTGATGTTACTACAATATATGTCTTTCTCTGAAGATTATCCTCATGGGACATCTCAGCCTGGTAAACCACGCTCTTTGTTAAGCATTAGGAAATTGTTCAGTTTGTCGGCAGTTGCAAGCGTTGCGTGTACTCTTGTTTGTGGTAGCGTTTTGTTGAGTTATGTTAGTTGTTAAGTTTTGTTGGTTGGCGTGTTTTGTAAGTATTGTGTTGTTGTGTTTGCGAATCACTATCTCGATGTTTTCGATAAAGCTGCAGCTTACTCAAACGGTGTGCCGGTTAAAAATTTGGTAAAGTTTGTTTCTAGCGGGAAAGTGTTTGTCAATGAGAGTAGTGAGAAAGTTAACATCTGGGCGCCTTTTGCACATTACTCCCTATTGTTTTATACAAATTATTTCAAACACCGTCCCAAAACCGTCCCACTTGCATAAATTATCTCTAATCTTGCATAAATTAATGTAAATGGTCATAAATTGTCATATAATTTTGCCTTATGTAGCAATGACGTCATTAGCGAATTGGGTATTCCCCTCTGACCGAGGCCATGGGTATTCCCCTCTCATCACTCGAAGCCAATGATGTCACGTATCTATTGCTAGCCACTTCACACTAGCATATGAGTGGTCACACCACACACTAGCCTGTGGCGGCTGGCAAACTACCTGAATGTGACAAAAATGTCGTATAAGAGGTATAATAACTTCGTTTAAAACGGCATTCTTTGATTTAGTATATTACAAATATAAGAAACGATACAAACAACTAGTTTGTCGGCTTTGTAGTTACCGTGTCGTAAATATTTGAAGGTGAATAGATAAAGTAAATCAACATTATTAACAAAAGTAAGTTTTACTCAGTGGGTTTAAACAATTCAGAAGTAATTCAGAAGTGGCTAGCATGAAAGATAATATGTCATTTCCCACCGTTTTACTGTAACTGTGTTTATCATTGCGAGTATACGAAATGACGATTATGTTCAAATTCAACCATTGTCGCGTTCGACAAAAAAAAAAAACATCAACTTCTATTACAAAAACAGTAAAAACAAGAGAAAGAACAAGTGTCGTTTCAATTTCAGCATTTAGGGCCAAAATGTGTCCTCCATTACATGAGTTTTTTTCGTTTTGAGAAATACTCCGATGTTTCCAAGGCAACTACTGCAAAACCCGCCCTGCTCAAGCCTCTTTAATGGACAAATAAGCCAATCAGATTCCACCGCGAAATCCGCCCTGCTCACGCCTCCTTAATGGACAAATAAGCCAATCAGATTCCACCAGATTAGCCCGCAAAAACGGGTAAAATCTGAACAGTTCAGATTCTACTTATAATCTGGCTCGGCGTTTAAATACTCTCTCCTATGCATGACAGTCTCCTTTGCGCCGAGCACGTCACGAAACTCTTTCTCTGTTAGCCCTGGTAGTTGGCCGCCCTCTTGCTGCTTTTCAAGGTCGCTTCCAGCCCTCTGAATATCAGCCTCACTCACAACTCCAGGCGTATCACTTATTGTATTATTCAAGTCTATTATGTCACCGATTAGACTCTTAAAATTTTTGTTGGCCGTTGCACTCGTAGGCGCCTCGTTGTACGAGTACGTAACATCGTTTCTCTTTTTCAGCACGACCTCGCCTTTTGATGAAACGGGCTTTTTGAGGCGAAGGTTGCGGGTCCTTGGTGCAATCCCGTAATTTACTCTAATCTCACTGAGGGTGTCCACATTGATCTCTCTTATGTTATTGTATTTTACAAACGTTTGTCTCACAGTCACTACCATTTCGTCCGGCCGCCTTGTGTCCTCAACAAACGCGTTCTCTTCTGACCAGGGAACCTCTTCTCCATTTCCCTCCTAACGTATTCGAGCCTTCTTTCCAACTCTCTAGCCTTATCTGTTGTATCGTTGAGTAGGTTGTCTTCATTCGCAAGTCTTTCGCTCTCTAAGACTAACTCGTCGTAGTCCATATTGTCGTACTCTCTCTTCCACGGCATATCGTCAGTGTCCAAGTTGTCAAACTCACACTCTTCTGACATTTATTATTGTCCCACGTTATGAATGCTACTTTCGGGGACCAAGAGTTATCTTTGCTATCGTAACCTGGCCATTTCACCAGAGCCATTCGCTCACCTTTTACTTTTTTCCTTTTCAGTAAATCTCTACTCTATAGACATCTTCCTTTTTGTTTACGCCCGACAACTCTATCTCGTAGTATTTACTGATGATAGGTTCACCCTCCAAATCCTTTAGCTCGTACACGTTTGGGTCACCTCGGACCAGTTTACTTAATTTAAGTAGTTCCTCATTGGCCTCGTAGCTTTTTCTAAACACCGACTTGTATTTTGATATTCTAATCTGGTCGACAACCTTGGACTTGGGTAGCGGGGCGTCTGCGTACACCTGGCCGTAGAGAGTCGTCCAAACCTCCTCTTGGTTCCCTGTGTTGACGTCTTTTGGTTTTTGGGCGTCCTGTTATGCTTGGTGTTGTTGTAGTTGCACATTAGGTCTGCGAGGACATCCACCCATTTGTACGTCCCTATACTGTAAAAGTATTTCCACATTGCCGTTTTTAGCGTCTTATTAAACCTTTCCACTACGGCGGCTTTTTTGTCACTGTGGGTGGAGAAATGCCGTGTTCGCGCAGCAACGGATTGACACCAACGTTGTAAAATTTTTTTACCATCGTCAAACTGCACCAGTTTTGGATAGTGACCAAATTTGTCTTTAAACTCCTCCAGTAATTCACCGACTGCTTTCGTCATGTTCTTCGGGCCTTTCCTGTAGACGGGTGGCGCGAAAGCATACCTACTTTGAATTTTTATAGCTATTATGATCCAATAACATCCTTTGTTTTAGTTTTTGTACGCTCCCATGTCGAGGAGGTCCATCTGCACTTGTTCACCGAGATAGTCCGTGTTAGTCTGTCTAAATTTATGTTTTCTCACGATCGGTTCGTACCTCGTGTAGGTGTCTTGTGCTGTGAGCCACTCTCTGACGCCTTTTCTACTAATGTGGGCACCCTCCTCTTTCGCCAATTGGTAAAGTCTTTCCGCAGAGTGAAAGCGCGTTCTTGGTGCGTAAAAAATGTCTCTTAGCGTTTGTTGTGCCACAACACCCTTGTCCATTTACTTATACCGTATGTTTAATATTTTACAAGAATGACGGGTTCGCATCGTACACCAACATGTGTAGTGACACTTCACTCCAATTGGTGAAATCTGCTCGTAGTGCTCCGTGAAAGGGAAACACATTAGGGGAAATGTTATGGAAGATAAAAGACTCATTCACAACGATCATTTGTACATTTCAAACATCGCCACTTGTTTTATTATCACATTCTGTATGTCTAGTTTTTTAATAAGTTTTGTCTTTTTAGTACCATCTGTTAGGTAGTTTATTATGTCAATCTCCAGCTGACCTGAAGTGGGTAATGTCTCATCATCGTCAAACGCGACAGAGTGCATTATCAAACAACTTGTTATTTTCGATGTGTTCGCCACCTATTCTTGGTAGGGAAATTGGTCTTTGATGTTTTTCGGTAGCACTGTAGTGCCTGCTGATAAACTCGGAAATGCATTGGTCAGGTCGTGGTGTAGGTGAGTTACCTCTGCGATCTTGTTCTCCATGTATCTTTTGTTCACAGCGATATGTCCTCGACGGGTGCTGGGATGTTTACGAATGATTAAAAGTTCATGTCAATGGGCGCACGCATCACACCACCGACGTTTGTAAACGGCTCTTGCTCACCATCCACGCTATACCCATGCAACAAACTCGTTGGTTTATTACGAAATGTAAAAGTCCAAGTTTATATACTACCAACTTGCACTGAGCTGTAGTTTTGGTCCGTCACATTAAAACCTAGTTGCCATATGTATTTGTCTGTCAATGCCATTTTTGCTTCAATGTCGAAAAACTCTTGCGTACTCCCCTACAACGTTTGCTTGCTAGTGACTGGTAGTGTGGTGAACACCGTGGATCGTTGCCCTTGTACTTGGCATTTTGTTGGGTCCAACGCTGAGCATCGTACACTAATCATCTCCAAGCCGTTTATCACATTCACTGCACCCAAGCTTTCACCGCTTGCGTTTGGTGCAAACGTGGTCGACGCGAATTGGCCAAGTAGTGACGCCAATTGCTCTGCCAAGTCAAGAATTAATTGGCTATTGTTTTTAATCCTACATTTTCCGTTGTGTTGAAGTGCATTGATAGTCACATCATTGTCTTTCTCCAACATTTTTTGAATCATAGCAAAAATCCAATAGCCAGCCTCGACGACGTGTGGCCTCCCATCGAACGTGTACGCATTACCAACAGGTAGATTTTTATAACGCCAAATGATTGCAGCCTTTTTCAACAACAGTGTTTTGTTGGGTGCACACACTAGTTCGTCGAATTGTATTGCTTGGTCTGGTTGTGTCAACACGACAGACAACTTGTTCATTTATTACATTGACTATGTAATAAATTGACCTTGGTGGTATCGGAGACTTTGTGACCGACGAGCGTTTTGGACCCTTGGTTGGTCGGCTATTACAACATGACTATGGTAAAGACACTCACAGTAGCAAGCTAAACCGAGATGCGTATGTAGCACCACGCGACGAAGTGCAAGTCAGTCGTAAAAGCGGTGGTAATGAGAATAATTTTCGTGTATAATTTTTATGTCGTACAATACAAACGTTATTTCGTCATACAACTACCACCCATTCCTGCAAGTTGGAGTAAAGGTAAAACAATAGACAAGACTACAGTGTACGATATTCGAAAGGCAAAGTTTGACTATAAAAAAGAACCATACTTTGCTATGGTTACTGGTGCATACGTTGCCTTTTATCCGGTATTGGCACACCGCAAAGCAAGTACGACGGTCTGGCAGGCACCGTCGCCCGCTACCATTTCTACTACCAAGTGAGAAAGCTAATGGCTAATCCAGCGTTACTGGACCAATTTAATTTGACCGTGGTTTGTGAGAGTATTCCCGTTCGTGGTATCGATGTGGATAGCAAGGGGCGTGATGCGGGTGGGTACAAGTTTGCTTTTAACGGACACATAAACATTAATTCACAGATAGACTATCGGTAATTTATTGCCTCTCACTGTAATGGTTTGACTACATTTGGGCTCCGACTTTTCAAGAAAGCGTAGAGTCGCTTGTCTATTGTGTGTTGGGTGCACAAACAAAGACTCGATGCTGAATCCTAAACAAACACAAAAAGTATTTCGTAAACTTGTTGAGGACGCCGTTCTACAATCTGACTCTACCGTGACCATATCGAACATGAGAAGAGCCATTGCAGACACACATGTCGTACTAAATACTGCCATTTGCTCATTCGTTGTCCTACTACCTCGAAGTATGATAATATTAGACAAACGTATTTCAGGGTTTGATAAGGTACTCACTGTCGCGACAGACAAAATGAAATTTGGTGTAAACAGTGAAGTGAACAAACAAGTCGTACACGAAGAAGGCCCCAAAGAAAGAGCATCAACTTAGCGTGTCTCATTTAGAAAACTTGGACAACAAACCAAAGACGTAGACCAGGCGCAACAAAGTGGGGACCAGGCGCCAATAGCAAAGACACATACGAAGGCGCAAGTTGTACCGAAGCCTCCCTTAGAGGGTCACATAGAAGAGAGTATCGCTCTTGGCGTTGTCTCTGGCATTCTGATTTTGCTAGTAAAGCGTTATATACTCTATTGAATAAAGATGAAAAGACTTAGCTACGTGCCACCTCACACGAGTTTAACCAAAGAGCAACAGGAACAATTGGGCAATTGGTATGCGTACTACCACAAACTATACACAAATGAAAGTACAAAAGAAACAAAAGACTAAACCTAGTGTTAGGTATGACAAGTATTGCACTCACATCCGTTGGTGTCATTGTGGGTGGTGTTACAATGAGTCCAATAATCTTGGGTACAGTGAATTCTTGTGGTCCTCTCGTGCAAGGATATGGGAATGCAAGTAAGCTGTCTGACCGCGTGGAGAAATGCAAGTTGGCCTACACGTCGTATTAAAAAAGCTCACACCAATTGTGTCGTACCTCCGTGGCTTGCCGTACGACGATGAGACTTTTCTTGTCGAAACAAAGGTGTTGGACGACATTGTGACAGACACTTGCCCACCTGTGAATGAAATGAAAACAAAATATGACAAAAGTAATAAATATGGGCAAACACGTGAACGAATTCGTGACTCATGTGCAACGAGCTCTACATCACATGCAGGATGTACTCAGGCGAATGATCCAACTCATACGACAGTGTAGGCGGCATCGTTGTAATGATGCAGCAGTGTGCATTACATCAATCAACAAGGAAGCTCATAGCACACCACCACCTACATATAAGTAAACATGGGACTTTGGTTGGTTTTATTCCTTGTGAGTACGTACAAGCTGATATGCGACGTGGTGGCTGAGTCACAGCGAGTGGCGTACGAACAAGGCTACTTACGTGCCTTGTCTGAGAATATAAAACATAACGTCGCGTTGAAGGAGCTTGCAAAGGCAAAAGAGGCTTTCTACGAGAACGAAGTGAGACAACATGATAAAATACAAGAATTACGACGACGTGTGAAAGAGGCAAACGTAAATAAATAAAAGAAATGGATTGCTGCAAGAACCCTACTACGCTAACAACTAATAATGGTGTTAGTTGTAGCAATTGTCACAAGTACGTTTGCCCTGTGTTTGAATTGGGTTGCTGTGACGATCAAAGCACTGAACATCACACTGTAGATTAAAATCATAGGTGGATGCAATTGTGCATTGAAAAACGTGAATTAACACACATCCCTGCGCGCGCTGTGATTGGTGACTTTTACCGCATTGTTGATACAATGCGTGAGGGTGGGATGTTTTGTGGTAAATGAAATGTTAGTTCATACCGTTTTTATTTGTTACGACTGTGTAGCTTACTAGGATACGACGTTAGTGATTGGGTAAAGACGTAAAGACTAAGAATATTCGTGAGGCGTTTGATGACCATCTTTTCGGACTAGTGGACCCACTGATCCAAGTGGGTGTAATTATTACAGGAATTGGTTGAAAAGGAGAAAATAATCAATGAAAACAAGGGATAATTATTGTCATTATGCACAACAACTGACAAAGGTGAAAGGCCTTTCATATAATGACATCTCATTTGGTGAAGTGGTAAAGCACGGCCCAGCCGTCACACACTTCCGAGTTAAATTTACGAAGAAAGGAGGCGGGCAACTTTTGATTGCAACGCCAAAATGCTTCAGCTTTGGTGGGAGTGAAAAAAATTTAAACGGTAAATTGTCAAAGGGGTGGACAATGCCAATTCCTGTTTTCGACAAGAGGTCTGATGGTGCTATTGTGCCTCAACTGAACAAAAAGAGTTTGTGTCGTCGTTTAATAGTGTCGTAGAGGCATGTAAGGGTTTTATTGTTAACCATTCTGGTGAGCTGGAAAAGTACGACATTGAAAAGTCTTCCTTAGAGACCTAGGCAGTTGTCTGGAATATAGGAGAAAAACAGCTAAAGACAAAAACGGTCGAACAGAGCTAATGACTGAGAAGGCGAGGAGTCCTTTCTATATGCCAAGCTTGTGAACGATAAAGGAGCGAAAAATATCCTCTCGAGGCTTTGCGAGTGTCAAGATGTTGAAAATAAAAAAAAAGGGGCGTGAAGGTCGATCCCATTGAAATACTAGGCGATATGTTCGGCGTCATATCCTTTGATTCTATTTTTGTTGGTAAGGACATTCGTCTCCAAGTTAAGCTTACCGAAGCGAACGTGAGTAGACGACTAACATGTGATGGCAGGCTACTCTACAAAGAGACGGATGACAAAGAGTGTAATAGTGACGACTTGGATGGTGATGGTCTTGGATGCTTACTATAAAGTGTTATAGGTACCCCAACGACCAATCGCTAATGTGTTTACCCCATTCTCCATCACGACACTCTTGTTATCACAGCAAGACAATGCAGCTTTGTTAATGGTCTCTGTGTACACCTAATGCTTGTCACTACGAAATGTGTTCATTTTATCTTTTTGGTCAACTCCATTGCTCAAGCAACCTTTATAGTCCTTATGCTTAAGTGGTTCTCAATCACAGACTTGTTTACACCTTTACATTTCTTCACTTCATCGTCCTTTGTAATAATGGATACGACTCTGGTCGTACTCCAACAAACTCAAGTACCTCATCACCGTTTGTTTCATCATTAAACATCCCAAATACCCTTTTGTTCACTCTTTCCTTTCCCCCTTGACAGTCCGCTCGATATTCCTAAGTATCAAACCACTGCTGAATGTCTGGTTCAATGTCCTTGTAATAGCCCTCAGTCTCAATCTCCTAGATGAGTGATTCAGTATGTATGAAGAGAAGCAGCGCCTTGTTTCCCGATTTGTCGTTAAGGTAGTTATAGTGGAATTCGTATATGAGCGTCTTGCTTATATCAAGGATTGCCTGTCCCACGTAGATGGGTTTGTTCATCTTTACATCTGTCTTGCCCATGTGAACAGCGACGAAGTTCTCACTCAAAATGGTTGAGCCTTTGTAGTTTGGTTTACTGTTAAATTTATCAGCTTCTTTTGCTGATGTGACAAGGCGAATGGCACGCCTGTTTCGTACTTTTTCCATCGTCTTGCCAAACACGCTGTGGTTCATTAGCTTGAAAAAGTCCTTTTTAAACGCGTTGCGTGCTTTGGTTCGTAGCTCCGTGTTTAGCTTAATGTGTGGAGCAAGCAATTCACTCTCGTTCAACATGACACCACGATGAACGCGATTCACCTTTAAGGTCAGGCTAAGGTATTTTTTCAACGCCGCATAGTGAATCACATAGTTTTTCTTCACATAAAGTGTTGTGACTAACTTTTCAACACCGTCCAACTCAAGTCGCTCGGGCGCCAATATATAGCCATTACGTTGGTCATGTAATTCATGTGGATATTGTCGGTCTACCTCTAAGACACACGGCTTTCTTCGCCTATGCCTTAGTTCTTTCTTGTTCATCCATTTAAAGCCACCGGTTGGAAGAGGTTGTGACATAGCCCAACCATACAAGCTGTTTGCGTTCAAGTAATTTATAAGCTTTGTTGGTTGTGATGGATCATAGCCGTCTCCCATATACTTGTTGTTTTCCTTTGGATATCGTTTGGTGATCATACTCACACCACCACGAATACCTCGTTCGATCATTAGGACCATGTCTATATCGCTAAGTTACTCCAACTTAACGCCTGTTATTCGAAGTCCGGATCCCATGCTAGACCTGGTGCAGTATAATACCATGCTGGGTCAAGTTTGTAATGCTTATCGGAAACTCTGCGAAAGTTCTCAAAAACGTCCGCTAGTAGAAGGACGTCTGTTTTGAGGTAGAGATCATGATAGTCGCGCATCGTCTTCCTGTTAAACGTTTCCCACACATTTTGAGCGTGTGCGCAGTCATCATCAGAAATGTGCTCGTGATTGAGGTTAGAACAGAACGCCTCTTTAGGTGTCTCTGTCAAACGCTCAAACGAATCCATATAGTCGTATGGGTAGACACCCTTGGGTGTGAACAGACTAAACTCTGTGCTGTCACGGGGGTACCAACGGCCTGACAATTCGAGTTGGTGTCCCTCTAAGTTATTAGCGAGCTCCCCAAGGCCTGATCGCATGAATCGAAATGAGTCGATGAAATGAAGTGTGCGCTTTATGTCATGGTACTTTCCATCCTTCTCATTACCACCAACGACAATTGGTGCACTGACCCTAATGTATTCCTCTTCTGTTTTTCCTAATGGATTAATATTTTCACTAATTAAATGTAAACGTTTGATAAAAAGATGAGCATCGTACTTATGGAAGCAGCAGGAATGAAGGTTGGTGCCTAGTAGTTTAAGTTATAGTTGTTGTGTGCCGCACCTCTAAACTTCCCTGTAAAGTGATTATGATCAAAGACTATCATCACCCAACGCCTTTTTACAGATATGGCAATGCATTGCATCGTTGTACATGAGACAATCCTCGTCAGTCATCCGTAGTCGCTTGTTTGTTCTTACTCTCTTGTACACGTCCTTCACCGTGGCAGCTAGAGACCTGAAAAAATGGTCACCAACATTCTAACTTTTATCGCTAGCGGTGTAATGATGTGAGGCTGGGGGATCTAGCTTGTCATCATAGCATTTTACGAGATACCTTTAGCTTGACGGTACGTGGGGCTGATACCTCCTTGTGTGATAACCCATCTCAACAAGACATATTTTTCTTAGGACACATTCGAAGTCAGCATACAGGATAAAAGGCACTATCATACTACGCTTATATTTTTTAAACTCTACGTCAGAGCCTTTATTTGCGACTGTGGTTCTCACACCGTCGTTGTTCATGCAAGTGGCGAGGTGACGATCGAGGTGTTCTTGTGTTGTGAAAGGGTTTACGCACCGGTTATTTTAGTGCGATGTCCCCCCCCCCAATTTGTCTACGCGTGAGTTTCGACATGCTTTTAATGCAATGGTGGTGATTGTCGTACGTTAGTAGTCTCATTGTCGTCTGCCCCTTCTCTGGTTTGCCTAGTCTGAGCCGGTAAACGTACTCACGGTAATCCAATCCAAACACGTTCACGACATACCCTGGGTCGTTTTGCCCAAATACACCAATCTTGTCGATGGCCACAGGCCATTCTAACCCTGACCACTCTAATTTGCTTGCGTTCATCCCTAATATTCTTGTAATCCTCCCTGCATCTTTATTAGCCTTAAAAACGCTAATTGTAGACGCCCATTGAAACACATTTTATCATTGCTTTTGAGACAAACAGTGGCGTAGAGATCTTTGATACACTTTGGAAGCGGCGCGTGGCAGCCTGAGCCAAGCGGATTGTGTTTGTAGTGCAA
>JAOBAZ010123330.1:0-11163 GCA_026546875.1 Pteroeides caledonicum | reverse complement strand
ATAGGTTTTGATCAAAAAATGGATTTCTATTTGACAACTAGTACCAGTCCTTTTCCGTGTTTTCAGATCATCTGGTTTGATAGGGGGAGCTTTCCTATATGGAGAACCCCATGTTACACATCTGCATGTACTGACGACTAACATTTTGATAACAGAAAGCGACAAGTCTTCGAATAGTTTTGATAGGAGGACTATTCCAGATGTAAACACCATAGCTGATACATCTGCCAGTACTGGAGACCGTGTTTTGATAGACGACAAAAAAATACATAAGCCTATCACTGCGCGGAGGGATGTCGTCAAAAAAAACAAACAAGAACTTTTCCCAAAAAGTACAGTAATATTTTAATTCTCCCCCCTGGTTACCACAAGCTTATGGAAGGGAATTTTCTATCAAAGTCGAAACCTTGATTATTTTATGTCGTAGATCTTGTAAAAGGCTCTCTGGCTGGTTGTCTACTTGGCTGATGTATTTTTCTTGTTTTTTAGCACAGACGAGGCCTGACCGAGTATTTTTCTGGTAGTGCATTTGGTTACAGTATTTATGCCTTATTAGGGGTTTTATTTTTTTTGATTATTTTTGGTTTTGGATATGATAGAGGATATTGTGGAGTGAATGATTAAGATAATATTGATGATAATTAATGACAATGGTAATATTCTAATAATGATAACGTAGTTGCAAAAATGTCGATAACATCACGATAACGACGACATTAGCATCATAATGTCGATGACGACAACAATGACGTTTTGATGTCGATGACGACAACAATGACATCATGATGTCGATGACGACAACAATGACATCACGATATGACGTTGACGACAGCTATGAAATCACGATGACCTTGACAGCGCCGATGACATCACAATGGCGAGAACGACAACAATGACATAAAAGATGACAGTGACGAGTGCTAGAGAGGTATTAGATATACTAGTGCCAGAAAACGTGTTAGAAAAATTGAACGCTGTCATTAAAGGGGAAGGAAGACTCGTGTGTATTGGAGCAATTTCGCGTTGTTTATGGATAGTGATTACACAAAAAAATAAAACAGCTCACACAATTTCAAAATACTGTACACAATAACAAAATTTACGAATTTCAAAGTGTTTTAAATCAAAATGAGGGTATAAAAATAAAAAATATAACAATCGCTAAAATATATGAATAACAGAGTATTTAATTAAATAACAAAAAACTGTTACAGTATTGTAGTATGATTTAATTTAGTAAAATTTCCTGTAAATGTTCCTAAACCTTTATATATTTAAACTTACAGTAAGGCCAAGAAGGTCGCTCAGAAGTAACCTAGTGTTCCGATCTTGTCCAAAACGCGTATTGGGACGTGGCTGGAATGCGTTCCAGACGCGTTCCCAAATGCGTTCCATGGTTAGTTATACGAATAGCCATTTACAACATCAGGCATGAATTCAATCTCAGAATTCATTGAATAGTTTGCTTAGGGTTGACAAATTTGATGTTCTGATGGTTTACACTGATTGTGTAGAACATCATCTACACGATGGCTAGTCAATTCCGCCAACATTTCTTGTAATGTAGGGTCGCAAAAAGAATTTGATTGAATAATCATCAATTACGACATAAGCTACAAGACTTTGCAAGAGGGTGTTACGTGATGTAATGCTTCAAGGATTTGTTAATGTTAAAGTGGAATTAAATTTCACTTGAAGTAAAAGGCTTGTTGGAACAGCAAAACTCTTGCAAGACTCGATCGTTGCAATACATGTTATACACTGAAAGCATGGTGGCACAAGAAATTCCATATAAGGTGAGATGAGTAACCAGACCAACTAAAGTGAATAAGAGCATAATTGTGTTGTTTTTATCTTGTAATTATTCATCCTCTTCGCTGTTTTTATGGTCCATTATTAAATTCAATTCTTTTGTTCTTTTCTTATCTATCACTTCTAACTCTCTGATACCCTAGACAAGAAAAATGTTTAGATTTTGGTTTTATTAGTAAATGTACACTTGTGGAGAACCGAACTGTCTCTAACATTCTGAGTCTATCATAAGTTTTTTTATATCTTTAGACTCAATCACGACCAAGAGAGTGTCAAGTGAAAAGCTATGAGAGAGAATGAGGGTTACGAGTGTAAAGTAGTGTAAAGTAGGGATCAGTGTGGACTTGAGATGTGGAAAGGTGACGATGATTAAACGAAAAAGGTGCTCTATAGCTAAAGGTGAGCATTTAAGGTTGAGAATAACATGGGGTCAGGTGGTGGGGAGGGATAACAAGGGAAGATGTGAGCAAACATGGGTAGTTGAGGATAACGGCAATGAGACTGCAAAAAATGGAGCATTTATGATCCTGCGACTTTAAGAGTCTGGACATTAACCCGCGCAGGGAGTAGTGTAGTGGTTAGTGAAAGCTACATCACATAGTTTTGTCTATTTTTAGATGGTAGTGTAATCTTGCATTGTTTCTCACACATCCAGGTTCGATCTTAAAATATATAAACCGTTAAATTGTCGTTTTTAAAACCTGATTACCATATATGCACATACCTGTGAGATTTCAGTAGCAATAATCGTTCGATATTTTTTCCCTTCACCAAGTTTTTCCATTTCGTCCAGAAACTGCCTTTTTTCCTCAATCAACTGCATCACTGGAAATAATATTACACTATTAAATGACTATGTACACTGTAGCATACAGGTATAATACGTGGGTGGTTTTTCTTGTTCTACCACGCTAACATGAGTACTGCGCTTTGATTGGTTGGCACATGTAAAGGTCCGTTTACATTGGCGATCTTGACTGCGATTTTTGTCGCCAATATCTGTACCTGAGTGATGTATAAATAACCATAACCGAAGAATGATGAATCCACGATTTATTCTGCTTACCGATTTTTTGATTAACGTAAAAACCCGAAACCATAAATTAGCAACAACAATCGCAGGAAAAATCGCCAGCGTAAACAGGCCTTAAGTGTAAAAGTATTTGCTTTCGACAACGTTGCCAAAACAGGAAATTTTGCATTCATTTACAGACATGTAGGAGCGATCTTAAGGGAGCACTGTTTCACGACGGGAACGCACGACCAGGAAGGGTATACTAAATGTCATAGCTCTTTTGCTGCATCTGTAAGCATCACCTATTGTCGCAGAAATCTAGACAACGCGATCAGGACATATTCAATCTAGGTTTTCTTTAACTTTCGGTCGTGCGTTTCCGTCGTAAGCATCGCTTGCTTGAGGCTGGTATAACCTACGTGTTTCCGTCTGCAGGCAGGCTTTTATTGAATGAGTTTGAGTATTATATGAAGTATTTTCGCGCCTAAAGTTTATCGGCCGTGGTTGATACATAAATCGAGGGTTTGTCAATAAACATTTCCCGAAGTTGCTCCAGTGAACATTAATAGCTTGCAAGCGAGGTTGGCAATGAATACTGATTATAACAAATGTATTAATGAAGTTCTGCATCGTCGGCCTTGAGTTGAAACGAAATTCGGGAAGTATCTATTCGTTATACTACAAGTGCGGAAACGGCCCCAAATTCAAAAACTGTTAAAAAAGATGAAAACAGCAGCACTTCAATACGTATAGTATATAAAAACGACAAGTAATCGCTTCTTCTTTCACGCAATGTGGGTGACGTCACGAATTATGTAACGGGTTGTCGTTACATACTGTATGGTACGTCGGCTGACAAAAAAATTACAAAAAATAAACCTTCATCAAATCTGTCAATTTCAGGTTTTTCTGTCTGTTGTTTTGGAGGTCTTTCTGGTAAGCGTGGTGTATCATCTATCTTTGCTCCATCTTCACCATATGCCATGGTGTTTTGTAAACGTCTTTTATCTTTCTCAGTTATACACTCTAGGTGTGGATAAGTGAAAAATGACAAGTTAGTCTGTGATGGGCATTGTAGAACAGGAACATTAACCCATTAGTGCCTAGGAGTTTTTCACTGACAAGCTAGTAAAATCACAGGAGTTAAAATAGGAGCATTGGGGTATGTTGAGGTACACTGGGGTACACAGAGGTACATTAGATGTACACCAAGGCACATTTGGGGTACATTATCTGTTAATGGGTTTGGTAATTAAGCACTTGACATGCAGATGTTTTGTAGCAGGGGGTATCAGCGGATCTAGGGTTAGTCAAATGCCATTATAAGCCAATCAGAAGAAGCTTGATGCAAAATCTAGACATCTGATTGGCTTAGAACGACTTTTGACCAACCATAGATCCGCCCTGGCAGGAGGAGATGTTGTTCAAAGCCTACTTTCTAATTGTTTTATCTAATATGAACAAATTAGGTACAATGTTTTGAATAGGTGGAAATAGGTTTTTCAAAAATTGACTTATATATTCTTAAAAAAATTCTTAGAATATATTTAGGATTTCCACATTGCCAGCAGGGGGTTTTCTTGAGTGGGTGAAATTGTCTTGTGTTGGTGAGAGTAAAACCTGATAGGTGGTCTTTTTCTGGTCGGCACCATAGTGCTTGGGTTAACTAGGTTTGTTACTAGATGATAACCTAGCAACAACTCTGCAGAAGTGGGGAAAACTAAAGAGATGAGTGAGGAAAAGAAATAAAGAATGGAGAGGGTAAAAGAAAAAGTAGGAAAAGAAAAGACAGAGGGTTACTAACTGGGATAGTTGTTTTTCTGCAACTAGACATGTTCAAGGGATTATTATTTTCTTACTGCCTGGTTTGGGTTTATATGGTTCTGATTTATCATTATCTATATGTTTCTGGATGTCAGCTTGTGTTCGTTTACCAGACCCTGATAATTGTCTGGTGGTACCACTTGGAGCCTTGACTGTTGATTGTTTTACTTTCTGATTGCTGGTAGTTGGGTTTACTTCAGTTGGAAATGATTGACCATCTACAAGAAGAAATAACGTTAAGTGGAATAATCTGGAAAGTATAATATACTGTATGGAGAGAAAAAAGCCAAGCAAATGGTCAGTATTACATGGTGTGAAAATGGCTATACCCATAGCAATGCTGTTTGATACTAAGGACCATCATAACTGTCTAAATGTAAGCTTCAAGTTTCTGGCCATTTGTAAACAGTTTAATAACCTTATACTGTTTTTGTTAAATTAACGAATCACCACCCCCCTGCTTATAGCACTTGGCTCATAAAAATAGGAGTAGAGCTGAAAACTGGGGACTAGTAACAAAGTTGATACGGATTTCTATATCTCGCTCCTCTATAGTATTTTCATAATGCTGCTTCTTATATTACTAACTGGGGAAAATAAATTGTGCTTACCTTTTAACCGTTCTTTCAACTGTCTTTGTTGAAAATTATTCAGCTTGGACTCTTGCATCATAACTTAAAGAGATATTAGAGGATTATTTAAAAAGTAAAACGTCTCACAAAGACCCCAAAGTATTCCTTCTTCTACCTTTAAGCAAATCTTGCGTTTCTTTGCTCATTGTGGGTTTCGGAGTAGACCAAAGGCCTCCCTTCGCAACCGGTTGTTTGGGTCGCGACGCCATATTGTTATTAAGCGCATTTTTTGTCGCGAATGCGATGGTTTTTTCCAGAAAAAATGATCACTGGCTTTGTACGACGCTCGTCTTGGTCAGCAAATACCTTGTGAGTATGCGCAATTGAGTAAGTTATCAGTTTTTGTTCTTAAAAAATGGCGGTAAATAAAAGTTTAAATATTATGGTCGAAAGAAGAAAACTGTTGATGTATTCGTAAAGTTGTCGAGCTGTGAGAGGTAACAGCTGCAAGAATGTCAAAATGTACGTACTTGTACAATTGTATAGAAATGTAACCGTTTCAATAAGCTCTGTTTTGTTAAAATAGTTAAATCATACGTATATTTTTACATATTAGTACTAGTTGTATTCATGTTGTATGTTTCTTTGCAGTATGGCAACATCCTTATGTTAATATATTTAAACATTATAATATCTCAGAATGGAAAAAATGTGCGAAAGAAGGGGAAGTCACACCGGTCATGGTAAGCAAAGAGTATGATTTGTATAAATATACTAATTATTACCTATAAAATAATATTTAATTAATAAATAAATATTGCTAGGAATTTTTTGTCTGGGTGATTGCTCTGGTGTGAGCCAGAGGAATGCATGGGTTACCTGTAAGTCGATAATTACAGTTCGATTGACTGAAATATTTGCTTATATAGACATTTATTATTGGCTATGGCTGTGCTATACTGTTATATGCATGGTAATTTATCATTTTATAATTGATAGTAATGTTTAGTTGTCAATATTTCCTCTTACAGGACAAGACATTAAAATGCACTGTCTATCGCATTACTGGCTCAATCCCAGCAGGCAACTACATTCAGTTTCCTCGAACATCCACTCAGTCACTGGGTCTTACAGGACGTTATTTGTATGTACTGTTCAAACCAATTTCTGGGAAATATTTTGTGGCACATATTGACATTGCTACCGAAGATGGTCTTGCAATCCGCATTTCATTTTCAAATTTATTTAAAGAATTCAAGTCTACTTCAACGTGGTTGCAATTCCCATTTGTCCCCAGACCTCCTCCTGGCTCTGTTGATGAGGCCACCTCAACTGGCTTTGCACCATCAGGTAAGTAAAATTGTTTCTGATAACATTGGGGTTGTTTTACTCTTTATAACTAATTGTTATAACACTATTGATTCAACATGCCTACAATGGTGTTGAGAACTTATATATTCTTAAAAAATTTCTTAGAATATATTTGGGATTTCCACGTTGCCAGAAGGGGGTTTTTTTGGGTGGGTAAAATTGTCTTGTGTTGGTGAGAGTAAAACCTGATAAGTGGTCTTTTTCTGGTAGGCACCATAGCGCTTGGGTTAACTAGGTTTGTTACTAGATGGTAACCTAGCAACAACTCTGCAGAACAGGGGAAAACTAAGCGTACATGTTGTGATCACTGATCTCATTGTACACTGAATGGAGCTTTCTTACCTAACGAAAATGAAACCAAATTCACAAGAAATAATACATCGCACTAACCCCAGGAAGGCTCTTCTTGTGTAACCATGTATTTTAATGGTTAGAGCTTCAGTTTTCATTAGATTGTATATCAATTTTAGTGCTGTGGATTGATAAGGATGCCATGAGGTTGTCTTTTCCTTCTGTTTGGTCCCCGGAAGTTCATTAAGTCTGGCTTCACTTTCGATAGATGAGGAAGGTCTATCCTTTGAGATCAGTGTTTCATGTTGTTACTAATATATTTTATTTTTTTGTAGATAACATTGGCCATGTTTCTGTTTCGACACGTTTCACTTTCCTTATGTTGGACATGCAATATATTGCTAGTGTTTACCTTAACCAAAGATACTCTTATGTTAAAAACATTCGTTTGTGTGCTAACATGTTAGTGAAAGGTCTTTTTACTGGCGATACGGAGTACGAACCTGGAATAACGGCTTCAGAAGCAAGGAAACTTGGCCTGATCTCAACTGGACATATCCCAGTGCCCAGAGAAATGGCCTTCCATGTTCCTAAAGGGTCATCTTGGCATGATCTTTATGACGTCATAAAGTTTCCCGCCAAAACTAACCACATACGAAATGGAGTTATTTATGGTGAAGGAGTCACTTTCAACAATAACGAAAAAGGTAAATGGAAAAAGCTTTTCGAAAAACTTATTCTCATTGTAAACAGTAGCTAGGTTGCAACGCACAGAACGCCTGTATCCTGAAGAAAATCATGAGTCTGTTCAAGAATTTTTTAGACTTAAAAACGTACCCCAAAATGGGCCCAACAAAGCCTTAGAGTATCCTAAGGAAACCTCAGAGTGACCCTAGGTAATCCCAAAATGATCCTAGGAAACCCCAAAGCGGTGAAAGGAAATCCCAGAGTGGTGCAAAAAAATAGCTAAAGTGGTCCATGGGAACCCCAGAGTGGTCCATGGGAACCATAAACTGGTCCATTGAGAAACCTTAGAGTGCTCCAACGAAACCCCAAGACACAGTTCTTATGCAATGATACATACAAGGTCTTCTAAATTGCTACAACATTCCGCATTGTTAAACCACAAAATACACAAGAAGGTGCCAT
This sequence comes from Pteroeides caledonicum, assembly GCA_026546875.1. Lineage (NCBI taxonomy): Eukaryota > Metazoa > Cnidaria > Anthozoa > Scleralcyonacea > Pennatulidae > Pteroeides > Pteroeides caledonicum. The sequence goes on along the minus strand of JAOBAZ010123330.1, from coordinate 3,129 downwards.
TTTTGTGATAAGTTTGTCGAAGTATCGACACTTTTCTATTTATTTATTTGCAGAGTTGGCGTATAGTAAAACTTCCTGGACCAAACATGACGAGAAAAAGCAAAAAGTAAGACGTGTCAAAAAAGAATTTTGTGTCCATCTGCTGAGCTATAACTTCATAAATTACTATTTTTGCAAACTACTATTTTTGCAATTTTCTTTTGTCAAGTCACCTTTAGTTACAACCACACCTCGTAGCGTCCAATCAAAAAGCTATATTAGTGCCACGTGACATTGAAATGTCTTCATATAGCAGCCCTTGAAATTCAGTATTTTTCACGGTGGCAAAAAATTGCCGTGAGATGAATCCGTCATTTTCTGTTTCTCGACGGCAATAGCGCTTTTCAAGGCGGCAAAACAGTTGATGTTTAGTTTTGCGTTTAATTGGTTTAAATTTCTATAAACGTCATTTCAAGTCAAGAGATATACAAATATCCATTTTTTGCAATATATGTAAGTTCAATTAGTAACTGGTGAACTTTAGTCGTCTATTGACAGTACAGGTATGAATTTGTTTTTAGGACAATGCTCAAATACATCCTTTGCCTATCAAGATGATTAGCAACCTCACTACTCCGTCAATTATAAACAATTTTTTGTCGATCATAGTAAAATTTATTAACTCCGCAAAAAAGTACCGTGGTGGTACGCTATTTTTGCCATTCACGTCGGCAATTGCCGAATGCCGTCGCGAATTTCAAAGGCTGTCATTGCTACTTCATCATTTGTGACTTACGAGCATTGCGAAAATTGGTTGGGACAGTAGAAAATCTATACGGATATTTACATCCATAACACTTCTAAAACCTGCTTTCTTTTTTCAATGTTCGACTCTTTAGCGTACATATGCCTGTACTTTAGGAACGGTTATTTCAAGTTTATATGAAACGAAAATTAGTGTGTTATTTGAAAGACCTTTTTAATGGTTCTGTAAGTTGTTTTACAGTTTTTCGTTTATACTTCATTTGTTGTTGAGATACAGCAACCTGTTTACGACGTGCACGGTTTTAACGTCGCACATCTAAATATAACGAGTTGACACAGAAAGTTAGATATCTCCGTTTTCACGGACTTTAACATTTTGTGCGCTAATATACTAGTAAAACAGATAAGGTTTTTGGAAGTCGTTCTAGTATGCTAAACTTTAGTATGTTAAACGTTTTGTGTCAACTCGTGCATGAACGTAAAAACTGTACGTCGAAACATTGAAAAATAGTTAGGTAGCCGTACAATATACAGTACTTCCGAACAATATCTCGTGTGCTAAAGCATACTAAACTTTAGCTATTGACAAGACCTATTGCAAATTAGTATAAATCAACCAGTGGTCTATTAAGAATGCTCGAAGCTTTATGCTTTATAGTCCTTTAATACTTACACAAGCACGAAAGCCAAGAAAGCACTAAGACAATGAGCAAATTAACGAGGATAAGAAATACCTTAATTTGGCAGTAAAATAATATAGCTTAATATCAAGCGATTGTCAATAGCTGAGGACGAGGTAAAGATCGACAGATCTCGTGGATTATCGGAAGAAAATGGGATCACACCATGCGCTGATTGGCTACAAGCTAACAGCTAACAAGACGACAACAGTATATTGCCGTTTGGCAGTATAAAAATCCCTTACAAAAAATAACTTAGAAAACCATTTTAAGAGATCTTTCAGATAACCTAATAATAATTTTCATATACACATTAAGGGAACACTTGAAAAAGCCTTTAACGAATAATGTAGGTTAAAGTTATAAAAGTATGCGGTCATGAAAAGTTCAAATTCTTGCTGCCATTTTTTGAGTGATAATTAATAAATGACTAATTTATCCGATCAAATTCATTTAATCCTTTTTTCAGTCAAACAAAGCTGTTGCCTCCCGGGTTGCTCTGGTCGATAGACTAAGTCCTAAGAACAGCAATGGTAACGTAAGTCAAGTTAAAGTATTTGTACGATTCTGGGGCTAATTACCGACCGGAATCTCTCAAAAGCGTGTTCGCATGCTTAGGTCATCAACATAGCCCATTGGGTAGACGAACCGGTCACAATGCAAGAAATTTGTTCACCACTGTATTAGAAATTCATAAGAAGATTTACTTGTGTTTCTCAGAAATAATTCTGTGCCCACAAACGGCCACTTGACAGATTTTACTCTGGCTAATACTACATGATTCAACTTGTCCGGGGAGAACCTTCGGGCATTGGTGGCATCGTTAGTTAGTTTCCAAGCCTTTTACCTCTATGACCCGGGTTTGATTTCTGCACTGAGTACAGTCATATATATCACCTCAGTCACACGAGGGAAGAGTGTTTCTCCAGTTTCACTCTGCCAGACGTTTCAGGTTTTTTCCAAGTATTCCGGTTTCCTCCTGTAGTAACACTGGACCAATGAGGGATGGCCGTGACTGGATCTCAAATGAGAAACAGACCAGGGGGGTTTGGGGCCTAAAGGATTCTGGCTTTTTTAAGCATATCATCACCAGCTACTTAGTGTCAACGTCAAACGTCTGCCTCCTGGGGTATTTTTCTCGTTGGAGAAAAATACTCTGGTGCTTTCCCAGTGAGCTGAAGATAGGAAAAGTTTGCGGAGTTAAATACTCGTGGGTAGCTTCTCTGTTTTAACACTGATAGGTGTATTATGGTTATGTTCTAGAGACGACATATAGTAGCAAACCATGTTCCTTCTATTGGACTAGAAAGACCAGTTGGTATTCATCCAGAAGATCATTTAGATACTCAAGTATACGCTTATAAATCATCAAGAAAATCTCCAAAAGATCAATGTGAACGACCTCAACAAACCAAAGAAAGACATGTAAGTGAAAGTTAAGTGGAACACTGTCAAAATGATTTGCCAATCCTTTCCCATTTTTATGGAAGTTTATTTATTTACTAGAAAAAAACCTTATCTGACAACATTGAGGTGAATGAAGCTCCGGTTCCGAAAACTCGAAGAGGTTTTAAGGTGTGTCTTTTCACGTAATACGTAGTTGGTAATATATGTAGATATTGATGAATGGATATTAAATGGTAATGATAATATTAATAATAATAATAATAATAACAATTATAATAATAATGATGATAATAATTTG
>JAOBAZ010123329.1:0-18983 GCA_026546875.1 Pteroeides caledonicum | reverse complement strand
AATATGGTGTGACAGCTAGTGTGGATGTGTCGATAGGTATAGTTGTAATATGGTGTGACAACTATACCTAAGTGTGGTTGTGTCAATAGGTCTAGTTGTAATATGGTGTGACGGCAGTGTGGGTGTGTGTATAGGTATATTTGTAATATGGTGTGACAACTATACCTAAGTGTGGGTGTGTCAAAAGGTATAAAATATACGTGTCTGAATAGAGGTACCCGTTTTTTGTGGATTTTTCTACGTGAGCCATTGTGTACGTTTTCCAGTATGTTCTGTCCTTCACCATGAACATACACTGAATAGTCAGGGTGTTTTTTTTCCAGGTAATGGTCCATTTACTGCATTATCTGCTACAAATCACGGTACAATTATTCAAGAATTATCTAGAACCGACAAAGATTTCATTTCTGTCTCGGAGGAGGTAACAAATATTCAATGCTTAATTTACTGTATGTAATGTATCAGTCGGGTTAAAGTGCCACAGTTTTAATTATTGTTATTTCTAGATGCAAACTACGATCAGAGAACACCGAGATCATGGTCAAGCTGGAGGAATTTTTACATCATATAATATTATAAAAGTGAAGTTTTACTATTGTCAATACTTCATTGTCATCAACGATATCACCGTCCTTGTAGTCCTCATTGACTATGACGTCCTCGACGATGGCGTCGTCTTTGACGTCCTCGACGATGGTGTCGTCTTTGACGTCGTCGACGATGGCGTCGTCTTTGACGTCGTTGACAATGGTGTCGTCTTTGACGTCCTTGACGATAGTGTCGTCTTTGACGGTAGTGTCGTCTTTGACGTTCTCGTCATTGTGGTCCTCATCGATGGCTGACGCGCTCGTCATTGCCGCCATTGTAGTATCACAGATAGCGAGGTTAATTCATTTTCAGCATTTGGTATTTTTTTTAGATCGAACGTGTCATTAACAAAAAAATGTGGGAAAGATATTGCTATAGAAGACAAGAGGTAATAAAACTATAATTGTTGACTGTGTATTGAGCAATTATTCGCCGAAAGGCGAGGTGAATATCGGTGAATAAAGACGAAAACGAAGTCGAGGTTATTATTTATGGATATTCACCGTTCCTGAGGTGAATAATTTTTTAGTATAATTACAACTGGTGACTGTTTGGAAAAAGTAACGAAACACCAGAATATCAAATAAATGTAGCTAACTTCTTTGTCACTCATATCGACAAACTAAGCCGCCATTACGCACTAAGTGATTATTGCGTAATATCTGAGGTTGACCAATCAGAGCGCGCTGTTTTCTTTAATCATCTATTGTATATGTATATTAATGTGTGTCAACCAATGAAACTTTGTAGGTGGCTGAGGCAAATCATAACCACGCGAATGAAAGAATGCTTTTCCATGGTAAATTTTACGTTTGTCTTTTTTAACAAAAATACTTGAAGTAAATTGGTAAAAGATTCAATATTTATTGTTTTTATTATTCATCATTTTTTGTGTTTCTCCAGGTTCTCCTTTTGTTAACTCAATTGTTCAAAAAGGATTTGATGAACGTCATGCATACATTGGAGGAATGTTTGGTGCTGGTAGGTCTCATGGGTTTCACGGCATTTAGGGTTCTTTTAATATATAACACAATATTGACATGTGTTAAACGTTAAAAACAAAGATGATGGTCTATTAATAATTAAAACAAAGTGATCCACTAATTCTATTGATTAATTAATTAGTTTGTAAATGACATAGACAGGTTTAGTAACCACATGCAATCGTGCACATGCAATGTTTATGAAAATTAAAACTCGGAACCTTGAAGATAAGAGTGGTTTGAATGTAAGAAATGTGGTTACTTTATGACTCGACTTTTTACTAACTGACTAAAATACAAAAGAAGCAAGAAACACATTTCTCACACTAATACCCTGGGTTAGTAACATCATTTTTGGACATTTTTTGTCTTACTTTATTAAACAGAAGTATGCTACTCAATATTTCTACTCAATTTTAAGGTATATATTTTGCTGAAAATTCCTCGAAAAGTAACCAGTATGTGTACGGAATTAACGGTGGAACAGGTTGTCCTGCTCACAAGGATCGTTCATGTTATGAATGTCCTAGGTAAAGATCGTTTTCTTGACGGAAGGCTCTTCTAGTTATTGAAATATTGAAGTATTCTCTTGATGTTTTTAGACAAATGTTGCTATGTCGTACAGCTCTTGGTAAACCATTTTATCAGTTTTCCGCTATAAAAGTCGCTCACTCGCCACCAGGTCATCACTCGGTCATTGGTCGGCCAAGTGCTGGAGGCCTGTCATTTGCTGAATACGTCGTGTACCGCGGAGAACAGGTAACAGGCCACTAAAGGAGTCCGTGCTACTCTTCAACGTGTTTTTTAGTTCAATGGGAGTATTTTGAAAAAACAAATTTGCTATGTTTCTGGAATATTTCGTGGGACGTTTTCCTATATTTTTTGAGATGTAATTTATATTTAGTCTGACATTCTACTAACTTTTATTCTGAATTTCCAGGCGTATCCGGAGTATCTCATTGAGTACAAGATTGTAAAACCAGAGAACAGAGACAGTGATTCATGGCTTTCATCTTCATCGTCCTCGTAGCCAAGGCTTCGACTCTTTGGCAGGATAATTTTTTTAAGCAATGAAAACAAGGCATTCCTTCAGGCCCACTAATTATATGCTACTGGGAGAATATGAGGCCACATTGCATTCTGTTGGTCGTTCTCTTAACGTTGGTCAACGTCTGGGTTAACTGAAATATGTAAATACGTCTCTGGGAGAACTTAAGTAAGCTGTGTTCTGGACGACAAACTTCTTAACTGGAAATATCAGAGAAACCGAAGAATTTCTTAGGAATTGCACTTGGGTTTCATTTGTTAAAACGTAAATAAATTGTTCTTGAATATCGAAAATATACAACAGGGGAGAAAGACGACGTCTCATGAAACACGATCAAAACACTTGGAATTTTGCAAACATCCAATTCGGAGGTGATCAATCCCTTGACGTTCGGTACTTTTTACGAACTAATTGCTAGGAGAGCAATATTTGTACGTAGTATTATTTTAATTATCAATTCAGTTTACTCAATCAACGAGTTATCATAATTTAGGCAGATTTCCTTGCATATACTGCTGAGCTCCTGCTTACATAACTGACCGTCTGCTTCCATAATCTGTCGCAAAATAAAAATGTATTCCACCAAGATACTTTCTATATATACATGTAAGATGTATATGTGATTTACCGGCTGAGAGGTCCGGATAGAAAAATATTTTCTGGAAGTCCCAAAAGCGACCGAAGGCCGAGGGACGCTTTTGAGAAAAAGCCGTGCGCAAAAAGAAATGTTCAATTTTATCATTGAATTGTCTTGTCGAGAGAAACAATAAGAAAACTGGATAGTATGATATAGAATTCACTCTCTGAACAGTAACTATCCTTCGAAAACATTGCTGATAATAACTTGTCAATAAAACCTCGAATAAAACTTCAAAAAGATAAGCAAAACGAGCAATTTTAAATTTTCAGTAGGGTTCTGGACCGCGGTCAAAATATCCTAAAATTTCGCCCGCTGCTGTAACCAATCAGATTGCAAGAAAACCGTATTCTTTACACCATAGGACACATATTTATTGCTTGGCGCGAATGATAGAGCAGTCGTAATAAGTTATGAAAGAATCAAAATGTATATAATCTACATTAGCAAATACTTAGAGTTGGTATAGTTTTTTTTGCTAACTCTACTGTACCTGCAAATATCCTGACCTAATTTTTACTGTGACTGTAATCCTCGTTAAATAGAATTGCTACTACCATAATAGTTTCATGGTATATCCTAAAAACAGTTATTTACATCAGTCGGTCGATGAACGGTGGCTGATATCTCCCCTCAACGTAAATATAATACTATAAAATACAGAGATTTGACTCGGAATTTACCAATAAATCAAATGTCTTAGAAATTACGTGTGACGAAAACCCACCGGGGCAAACCTTACTATTTCAGCAGAAACTGGACGCTGTAGTAGCGCTTATCCAGCCGATAACACGTCCAAATGTAAAAATAAAACAAGACGCCTGGTCAGGCGTTAACTGCGCCGCGTTGTGCTGAGATCCAAGCCTGTGAACTAGGCAAGCGCAATTTGCGTTGATATGAACCAAGCTTCGGCGAATGTTCTTGATTTAATTTACACGTATGTTAGGTGATTGTATAATTCGTAACATTGCGTTATATTATTACTGTGTATGTTCCTAATGTATGCCTGCGATAGATAAAGCCCCCCTGTCTAGAACGGATGCCGGGGAGGTGGGGAGAGGCATTATAGCCGAGGCTCAATTATGGAAGAGTTATACGAGCCGCCGGGTGGGTTACGAGCGGACGTTGGCGGCGCGGAAGACTGCTGTTTAAAACCAGTGTCTAAAACACGAAGAACATGGAAAATAATAGACGTTTTATCACTGCGCCCGCGCTATGCAGCGGCGCAGTAATTAATGCAAAAAGCAGGAATATATATTTTACATAAAAGCACAGTAAATTTATTTTACAAAATACATGAATATTTTAAGAGTGTTCAAATGTCTTTGATATTTGTGTGATGTACACTGTGTTACCATTAGACAGATTTAGCAAGAGGACGTGAGATGGCGTGGATGCGCGGGAAACTGGGGTCGTAATTTGTTGGCGACGTAAATACGCAAAGCTTGCCACGCCATTTTCACGTCCTCTTGCTAAATCTGTCTATTTACTTATTCAACAACTTTCAGTAATGGAATTCCCAGAAAATTATTCCAAAGCCATCTTTCAATATAAATGTTCTAGAATTAATCTCGTCATTCTGATCGCGCTCATCGCCAATATTTTATAAAATTTTCCTTTAATTTAAAATTTATTTATAAAATTCTTACCCTTCTCTCCACATTTTTATAAAGCATTATCTTTTCACATATTCATTTAAAAAATGCAATCTAAATTGTATAGTATTACTAGGTATAGCTTTTTGTCTTTGTGATATTCATTTTCGTATTTTTCAGAAAGATTTTTTATGTCTTCATTGTAAGTAACTAGAAGTTTCAATTCGTAGAAATATATTTGTTTTAATTAGGTCCTGTATTTGTTGCAAAGATATTTGTTATCTTTCTTTCATGGCATTTGTTGCTTTCACGAAAGCGATGGCAGCCAATTCCTAGAAAAAAATAAATTTATGGATATGTTATCTGAAATACATCGGACACGACATTAGGAAGTTTCGAAATAACTAAAGTTGGACTGTAGTAAGGAGTTGTATCATGGCGTAACTGCCGGTAATTTATCGAATGAGTAAGTTAGGTAATTACTGAGCCTCAATCTTGCCACAATGGTCTTACCTTACAAAATTCTTCTAGAACAACGACGCCTTGTAATAAATTAAGTTGAGGTTCACTGAAAACATTTAAAATAATACCGAGTTAGTTTCATTTTGTCGTACAAAACCATTTTTTTAATTTCTTTTAACATACCTTTTATTTTCTATGGATTCTAGAGTCATTAATCTTTTTCTTGTGTGCACAAGTCTTTGTTTAAAATTTGGTATTCTATGGACGCGTTCTTTTAAGTCTTCTACAACCTATAAAGAAAACAGCGAGAGTTTTAAAAGAAGGTAGTGTTGATGATAATGACATCATTGGTGATGGTGACATTAGTAATACAGAGCTGCTAAAGCATACCTCTTGTAAGACAAGACTAAGTGATGTAGTCTTTGGAGCCAGTGATAACGTGGGGTTGAGCAGATACTCATGAAGTTGTGGGTGTGGAAATTGTGCCAAGTTAGCGATGACACAAGTCACCTGAAGATTGACATCGTAAGGCTATAATCAAATTATTAGACATTACTACTGAAATTAGGTTTAGACACATGAGTAGTAGCACAAGTTTTAACGGAATAGACGAGTTTCTCCAATTGCGAAAAAGTTTGAGAAAGACTCGCGTTTTTTGCTTTACTTTGAATACTTGAAAACTTACCTGGTCTAAAATGGATTTTAGTTTTTTAAAAAGTATGTTCAGAAATTCCCCTTCGAAAAATTCCCCTTCGTTGGTTTCTATAAGAAAAGTACTTTTAAAATGAACATTCTTGCACACTATATGGAGATGTCTTTATCATAAAAGTTCGTCGTTAACCCCTTACCTTCACAAGCAACAGCAGTAGTGAGCCAATCAAAATCTTTACATTGATTACGTCTTTCGTTACACTATAAGGGCATATTAAGTAACTTTATTCAGTTATTAACATTACGAATAAACGGATATAAGATTTTCAGGTCAGGCCGGACTCGAAGAACCAATTCCGGGGCTCTCAAAAATTCAGGCATAAGAAAATACAATATGTAAACTGACTAGATAATAGTCAGTTTACATATTGTAAACTGAAAATGGCTATTTTCTCGCGGTATTTTGGGTGCAACGTTCACCACAAATTTTGTTTTTCATTTCAACAAAGTACGTTGAAATGAACGGCGTCTTCGGTGTTTAACATTTTTTTAGTGAAATTTTCGTTAAATCGTTTTTTTGAGTTTTGTTTTACAACAATCAACCCGCTAAAAACATCTTTAAAATTGTACTTACGTGTCTATGTGCATCTCTTAAATAAGAATCATAACCATTATCACCAACTTGAGCTGATGACTTGATTTCGTTTGGAATAAGAAACAAGAAACTAAACAAACACAACAACACTATTGTTTGGATTTCAATAAACTGTATTCTTTATTATTCACATGTGTTTAGTGATATGATGAAACGACTCCTCCATCACCGTTAAATAACATGGCATAAACAAAAGAAACGCCGTTCTCTGATCTAGTATTTTAACTCGTTTGAGTTTTCACACGAGAATCATGTTATTTAATAACTGTTACAAACATGTTGAGCCAAAAATCATTCATAACCTAAGAGAGATATCTACATGTACTACAGGACAAACCTGTTTACAATCTTTTCAAGTTCAACTCGATCCATTTCATTCACTTTTTCTAGAGTTTTAATCTCCTCGTTTGTGTCACGTGATACCTTAATATCACCATTAACAGCGGGCTCACTCTCGGAATGCGGACCGTTGGTGGATTGTTGGTAATATTTTCGTCCAGTTAAGTGTTTTAAAACAAGATAATCTAAAACCCGTTGTACTGGTTTTTCCAAAAGGCAGTCAAAAAGTCTTAAAGTCTCGATACTAACCTAAAATATATCGAAAGAAAAGATGAAACAATGTTTTAAACATATGATGTGACAAAAATATGTTTGTGTCAACTTAAACTACACGTGATAAGTACATGACATGGTAGTCACGTGATAAGTACATGACATGGTAGTCACGTGATAAGTACATGACATGGTAGCCTTTACAACAAAGCTAACTACCTTTGTTGTAAGGACTGCCAAAAAATTGAATGTTTTAGACATTTGACTGGGCAGCAAAATATCAGTCGCTACGTTTCTTATACATGTGCTACAAAATGTTATATCACCACTGTTGCAGGAATTAAGGATCGCTATTTAATTATATACTTTTATGATTTCTATTAAAGAACTATTTTAATGATGAATATCTACACGATCCTTTCATGCTGATTAATAAATGAAGTCGTTTAATGTTTTACCTTAAGATTTTATACATAAGTGTGTGTTTACTGTCATGTGGTAAATAAAGCAAATTAAATTAAATTAAAGTTTCATGGGCAAAAGTCGATTAAGTTGACCTACTGTATTATAGAGAAATCATCATCTCTTTACCAGAGATGATCTTTCTGAGTCAATTTAAAAAGCTAATATCTCAAACTTAATCGTTTGCATGGATATAAATTTCTCACGGGAAATCATGACATTATTGTCAAGTTAAATTTAATATTTACATACTATACGAATACATTTTCTTTAACTTGAAAACGATGCTACGATAGCATGAGAACTTCTATTTCCTTTGTGAGACTTGATAAATTTCACACTACTGTACTTTGACCAGATAAAGCAAAAAAACAAAGTATTTGATCTTCTGATGTGGCATGAAAAGTGAAGAACAAATACTTGTTTAGTAGAAAACTTTTGGCATAAACAATTTGATAATAAAAAAACAATGACGTCACTTTGGTCAAACTTGGCGTCACGGTTGACCGAACGCTTTAAGTTAGTTGTTTTTGTGATGTATGACAAAACCACAACAGCCATACTGCTGAAGTTTCTCAGGTTAATTTGGTATTTTTCGGCAAGCCAAGTTGCTCTAATAAAGCGAACCTACCCTGTCCGAGATATGATTACATCTTTCGATGAGGGTCTTTCGTAGGACATTCTTGTTTTCCTCACTCTCTTCAGTTGTATCTCCCATCAAAAACGAAGCAAATTCTAAAAATTATTGGCCAAACAATGTCAAGTCTATTATGTTTTAACATCAATTCTCTTGTGTTCAAACAGAGGTTCTGGGAGAAAGATATCTAATGTGAAACTTTGGAGCAAAGGCCATTTATCAGGACTAACTTCTGCTATCGTTTGAAACGTCATTAAAACTTGACGCTCATGGAGTTTACCACTTTTTCACTGTTTGATCTTTAATACTGCGGCTATGGAACATCTTACTTTAACGTTCTCGTCAATTGTCCAGACACATCTTAAAATAACTATCTTCATTATCTCCCGCGGTATTTAACTAACATTGGCGATTAAATACATAATTAGGATATACCTTCAACCGTTCTAGGTGCAGTAATCATTTTAAGACACTTTGTGAGTAGAGCAGTCATGGTAATAACTCTGGATTCTGACCTAAATTAAATAAATTACTGTAACTAAAGTATTTATTGCCACATATCGCCCAAATTCAATGACATACAGCTCTAACAAACTTGGTTTGAACACAGCTTCCAAACATCTTTCTCTCAACGCGGACGACAAAGCTTTTCCAATAAGCTAAAAAATAAGACATCAAGTTATTCAAAAATACGATTAGTACAACCACGATAAAAGTTATGTCAGTCAGTTAAACCATCTTATGAGTTGTCAGTACACGCAACGAAGAGGTGTTATGCGCTAAAAACGACGTGTAACTTGCAATTTTTTGTTGTGCAACGTGTTATGCAATTGCAACCTGTAACAGTAGCTTCTTTAAACAGCAAAATGTTTCTAGAAAAATTCATAAGCTGTGTGATTTTAACGTTTGTTTTTAGAAAAATTGCCTGAGCTTACATAAATTCCATGTGTTTAAAACATTAATTTTTTCATACATATAAGTCGTACCAAATGACAATTATGAAGCGTGAGGTTTGGTAAGATATCCTAATAGCTTGTGGTGTGTAAATTGTGCAAAATCTTCCATGGCAAATGGTCAGTTTTTTTGTCAAGAATAACACCTAAGAATGCAATGATTTTGATAAAGTTTGTATGTTTTAACAAACTTATTTTAATAGCATTTCAGACTTAGTTAAAATATAAAATCTTTGTTAAACGTGAAATCCATGTTAAGATTTTATACTTAGCATATACAGTGGTAGTTACTATTGCTTTATTTTTTAGAAAAATAGGTAGTCTTACTTGGTGGTTGTCATAGTTTATAGCATCCAACAAGTATGAGCAAATACTGACCTGATGTGATTCTCGAATTAGCTGATCAATGTAGTCAAACCAAGATAGAAATGATAAGAGATAACGTTTGCCAGGGAATTTGTGAGCACCACCCTCATTTCTGTCCAAACTAAAATAGTATGTACAAATAAAGGGGACCTTTAAATGCCTGGTTTGAGTAACGTCAGTATCATTGTTAATGACGATGATGAGGACAACAACTTGGTAACAATACCAACATGGACAATGAAGATGATCATGACAATGATGACAGCGACATTGACTAGGACAAGAAAGCTGACAATTTGACAACAACAACAACAGTGAAAACAACAGAAATAAGGATGACGACGACAATGAGAGCTATGACAATAACAATGACAGCAATGAAGACATATTCCCTAGCTCATTGATTTATCCACAATTACCTACCCCCATTTTGCCACAACATTTATAATATCTGCTGGCTCCATTTCTTTTGGTAAGCCACCAAATAAACTCACAAGACATTCCACCTTGAATAAAACAAAATTGTTGAAATGTTTATATCACCAGCCAAAACCGGCCACTTTAGTTTTTTACTCTGTCTAACGCCAGACAATTTTACTTGTCAGGGGAGAAGCTCTGGTAGTGAAAGGGTTAATGTATAAGAAACTAAATCAGCATCAAGTCGAGAAAACTCACCATAACTTCACAAAATGGTGTATAAAGGATGATAACGCTAGCTGCATGATCATCTGGTATACTTGAACAAAGCATGAGGCCTTCACAAGCTTTGACCGCAATACGTCTGTCCTAAAAAATACATGGAAATCATCTTGTTGTTTAAAAAAACCAACACTAGTACTTTAAATTAAATATAATTCCAGATAATTTGTAATTTAATTGTATAGATTTTAGTGGGCCAGTAAGGGGCTGCCATAAATGGCTGATAAAACTTTCATTTACTTATAAGCTTACTATTCTACTAAATTGACAAATTATCTTCTTCCTTTACTATCTTCACAAACAACCAGAGATTTTTTTATGGCATTTCAGGTAACTACTTAGAATAAAATCTGTTAGGTGGTTGGCTTCAAACCCAAGTCACTTAATACCAGTCACAGAAAACCTCCTGTCATCAACAGTTAAGAAAAGAGTCTCTTGTGATCTCTTTAACCTATTCACAGCAATACCAGCCACTGATGCTGATCAGTAGCGTAGCCAGCCCCACAATTTAGTCATGCTGTGCAAATATTTCCATGTTCAACAACCAGAAAAACAATGAATTTCTAAAGAAATGAATAATGGTAATGATTTAAAATTTGCATAGCATGACCAACCTTGCGGGCTGCCTTCACCACTGATGCTGATCAGCAATTAATTCTACAAACCTCACTCTTGCTTAGTTGTAATAAAGATCGGACAAGACTGTACTGTGGTTTCTCTGGTTGCTTTCCTTTTTGATCACTAGATGATGAATCATTGGGAGATATAACACCAGAAGGCCTAGGTACCTAAAACAAATAATTAAGCAATTTTTGGCCAGAATGACATTTATCAAGGTTTAAGTCTTATTTATAAAAGTGAAGGTGAGATGGATGAATATAAGACACAATGTTTCAAATGATCTCAACTAGGTTCACCATACCTCCAGAAAAAAATTAACCAAATTTGGATACATCCTTAACTTGGCAGCAACAGTACAAAGAAATTGTACTTCTTCATTTTCAGATGGAGCAGCTTGAATTTGTCCGCAAATATTGATCAAACGCTACAATGGCAGAATATTTTTTCTATAATAAATATATTTTTTATTTTTTCTTACAAGTGGCGATTTGATTGCATTAAGTACCAGACCTTTTCGCTAAAATTAGTAAAATTACCTTTATCTAGAAGTGGAAAGAATGACTTAACAGTCAAAAGGTTAAATTTATGTTTTTGACCTCCCTGTTTATAGGTAATGGTCAACAATTATTACAAACATAATATGTAATAATATATTATGTGCTACTTACATGTACTGGTTTATGAACATTGACATGAGGGAGTAAAGGTGTTTTAACTTTACTAAGGAGACAAGTAAAAAATTGAAGAACTTGCTGCTTCATTCCTGGTGGACACTTAATTGAAGATATGTAATATCAGTTTTACTTATCAATTTTAGTCAGTTAAGAACATTGAAACATTGCTTACATCTGCTTTACCAAGAGTATGAAGGGTTTCTAAGATTTTATGTTGTAGGAGATATTCCAAACATGGACCCTATAACAATTTAAAAATTAGAAAACAGCAAGGAGACAAATATGAAATCTGGGATATGCAAGGTTTTGAATAACCTACATCAGACTTCAGTGGATGGTTAAGAATACTGTATGTTTGGGTAGCAGGTTTTATGTATACATGTAGTATAATTTCTAAATATCATCAAGCAAGCATACAGCAGTGCTGCCTCCATTTTCTTCATCTTCAACTCTTAGTATCTCCAGCATACTTTCCAAGCTATACGGTATATTGGTCGCTTGTGTAGGGGCCTTGTCATCTAAACAATATCATCAATCATCATTTACTAGTATGTTATATGTATAACAATAATAATAATATAGCGTTATTGATATTCTTCTGGTAATATAAATATTTAAGATACACAATATATGTTCAATTTACCAGTAGAGTTGATAAAGTAACTCGTTACTGATTTCCAGTGGAAGACAAATGTTTCATGCGAAGGCAAATCAGGAGCCAGCTATAGATTAAAAAAGAAAACTGTATTTTACACTCTATGACTATTGCACTACGACGTACGTACGTGGCTTTACTCAAAGAACAGTACATACCGCGTCAACTGCATTCTTAATCACAGCCTGGAGTTTATGAAACATCCTGTATCTATGAAATCAAACGACGAATATAATCAAAGTATTTCATAATTCCAGTGCTCACCAATAATAATATTTTTCCATTTTAAGCACTTGTTTTTCTCACCGCCACCAAACGTGAGATTGTATTACAGGTTATAACGTCGTGATACGAGTCACCAAATAATTAATACATGTTAATTATGCTAATTATTTGGTGATCTCGCCCGGCGCCCGGCGTGATACTCTATTTATTCTTACTTGTATGTATAATTTTTCATGCAGTAAGTCTAGGATTAAAACATATATAATTTTTCATGCACGAAGGCTAGGATTAAGTTCCCTAAAGTAAAATCTATGATCACGGTACCAATAGTTTTTTGCGCCAATGGCAAGACCACAAATGGCTCATGTGTATATAACAGCGTTCATAACCGTTTTAGTAATAAGACAAAACTAACAATACTGGACAATTTTTCTTCGCAATAAAAAAAGTAGAAAAATTAATGGAAAACTCGCGGTATTGTTATTACTCGCCTCCCCTTGTCTCTCCTTTACAAAAGCCCAGTGCAAAACCTGGCTTTTTGGTTTTAAACTCAATTAGGAAAGCGGCCGCCCCAGAGACCCTCCTTTCGTACGGGTATACTTATTATTACTTTCTATTTACGAATGTCGGTAATAAGTGAAAATAAAAACTTTATCGTAATTTACAAGTAATTATACTCTTCTGTATCAAATTAAAAACTGCTACACAAATTATTATTGCTATAAGCAAGACCAAAAACTGAATAAAAAAAGCATGCACTAGTCGTCGAAAAAAAACAGGTTTGTTCAACCATTTCGAGATGTATACGAAAGTAGTAATTTGATTGGTTAATTAAAAAAATTCTTTTAACCGGATTGGCTAAGGCGGAAGACCAACTCAGCCATGGCTTTCCCATAATGAATACGTAACCAATAACTAACAGCTAGCAGCCATTTTGTTTTGGAGAAACATTCACAGTACATGGTACCGCTTCCTGGGAATTTCTGTTTTCAGTCCCAAAGGGAAGTTAATAGTGGAATGGTTTCACAACGAGACGATCGTGAATTCGTTTCTGGTGTTGTTGAAGGTGAAGTTTGTAACAGAATTTTATGTCTATATATGTTAAAGAAAAGTACTTCTTACTTAGCCTATTTTGAACGCCATTCAAAATTGTTTGAGAAAGAAAGGTTTTTGCAATAACTTACAAAGCTATTGATATTATTTTACCAGGTTTTTACGGCAGGCCATGGACGTTTGATCAACGTAAACAGCTTTTTCTCAGGTGAGTCATAAAAAAATTTCAAGTATCCATTCAATGTAAATAAATTAAATACTGAGAGATTTCTTGAAGTTTATTTCACATTTAAGGTGAGTAATAATTATTTCGAGAATTTGAAGAATTATTGGTAATAAAAGAACTGTCTAAAATGTATATAAATCACTTAAATTAAAATAATTGAATATTTTAGATAAAGCTGTGTTTTAAATATTAACAAAATTAATAAAATTCACTATATTATGTAGTCTATCTAATAACAATATACTTAGACCTGTCACTAACGTTAGATACATTTACCAAATGATTATGATATTAACATGTTTTTCATTATATTAACCCTTTCACTACCAGAGCTTCTCCCCTGACAAGTAAAATTGTCTGGCGTTAGACAGAGTAAAATACTAAAGTGGCCAGTTTTGGCTGGTGTGGTAGAGAAAGGGCCAAAGAAGAGAGAATGGCAGACAGGCTCACTTAATCCTTTCACTACCAGAGCTTCTCCCCTGACAAGTAAAATAGTCTGGTGTTAGACAGAGTAAAAAGTAAAAGTGGCCGGTTTTGGCCGGTGTAGTAGAGAAAGAGTTAAAAAAGGTAGTTAGTCTGATATTATACAGAATGGGACAGGGCAAATGTTAAAAATATTAATATTAATCGATAATAACCAGTGATTTTTTTTAATTATATCAGGTTAAGTCAATTAGGACTTGGTTTTTATCTTTATGCACCTAAAGATGATATAAAACATCGGTCCTTATGGAGAGAGATGTACAACCAAGAAGAAATGGGTAACTAGTAAATTTTTTAAAATCATTAATCAACAATTTTAAAAAAATCAATATTTAGTTCAGCGGTTTTAATATACTAAATACAGTACAATGCAGTGTAATATACTGTATAATATATCATAATATATTATAATATATTATAATATATTTTAATATATTATAATATATTATTATATATTATATAAAAGTGGTATAACATGCACTTTGATTGGTTGACCTGCACTTTTATAGTTAGACAATAATGCATGCTTGTTGTGTCAACCAATCAAATTGCATAGCCTACATAAAGTAATAAAAGTCAACTGCAGTCTGGAACGGGTTAAGGCAGCAGGACACATTTATTCCAGTTATTACCGGTATGTCCATATGATTAATGAAAAGTTCAGAATATTAGGGTATATATTTTTATTAGGTATAGATTTACCAGCATGTTTATTGACACTAATTATTATTATTTAATTAATAGAAAATTTGAAGACACTTATAAATTCTGCCAAGGAATATAATGTTGTGTTTATTTACGCATTATCACCGGGGTTAGACATGGTGTTCTCAAGTTCTAAAGAAGTTGATATTTTAAAGAAAAAAATGAAACAGGTAAAAACTTATAAATATTAGTCATATAGTAGTTTTAATGATATACCTTAGTAATCATAATTATTACATTATCATATCATACAGGTATAGATGGCAGACTGCTTAGTATACTGTTCTTTTGCCACTAGTTTCATCTATTTGTGAGTGAGAGGTTCTTTGACACATAAATCATTTGGCATTAGATAGAATAAAATCTGTTAAGTGGCCTGTTTCATCTTGGCATAGTTTGCATAGTGCTAAGTAATGTCAGAGTGTGTAATAATTATAGAATGTATAAACAATTATAAAATTTGAAAAGATTCAGATTGAGTGTCATATTCAAGTTATTTTTAATTATTTTTATCATTTCAATTTTTGTTGGAATATAAAAATATAAAATTAGTTTATCTCAGTCTTGCTTACTGCTTTCTTGTGACTTGAGTCAGTTTTGTTAATTAAGTGTTGTTTTCAGACCAACAATACATTAATTTTAAAATTCTTAATTTTAAAAAACATTCTTTTTAAAATATCAGATTGCAGATGTTGGATGTGAAGCATTTGCTCTTCTATACGATGATATTGACCCAGAAATACGACCAGCTGATAAACATGCATTTGACTCGTTTGCACATGCACAAGTCTCTGTAACTAATCAAGTGTTCAAATTTTTGAAAAAGCCAAAATACTTCTTGGTTTGTCCAACAGGTCAGCAGCTGCTATGAATTTTTTTATCCATTTACCCATTTCAGTTTTTATTAAAATATTCAACTAAGTATTGTTGGTGATAAATATATCATAAAATTAGAGTTTCAACTGTTTTCAAAATTGAATGTTTTGAATATTAAGCCATTGTCTTTATTATCTTTCCCCTGGATGAGTAAAATATAACAATAAAGTTGATGTTTGCTGGCGTAAATCTGTTTTTGGCCTGACTTGAACTCATTTTAGCCCGAGCAAAGCGTTAAAATGAGTTTGAGAAGGGCCAAAAACATATTTACACCCAAGAACATCAACTCTATTACTATTATTATAACTTTAAAGGGAATTTTAAAGAAAAATGTGGTATTAAAATAAATTCTTCAGCATTAAAACCGTACTTCCTAAATTTACTTTCAGCCTGCTGGCTAAAATGTATTTTAGCCTGGCAAATGTATCATTTTGGACCGTAAAATACACCACAATGCCCATTAAAGTTATTATAATTTTCTAATATTAGCCAAAGGAAAATTGTTAATTGGGTGTTTGCAAATGGTACTGGAGTGCATTGGTAAATGGTTAACCCTTTGACAGTGTGACATTTTCTCCTGAGAGGTAAAATTGTCTGGCATTAAACAGAGTAAAATCTATGAAGTGGTTGGTATGGCTTCCATCACCATCAACTGGCTAATTCGAGATTTTACTATTAAGAAAATGTGTTTATTTTTTTGTTTTTTCTTAGAATATGCTGCCTCCAGAGCCATCCCAACTGTTGATAAATCATCTTATTTAGCAACACTTGGAACTCAGCTTCATCCAGATATTGATATCATGTGGACAGGTGGGTATCTTTTATTACTAGTGCCAATAGTGCTTTTTAGAAGTGGGTATTCTTGTGATGGGATCCCCCTTTTTGTTTGAGGAAATGAATAACTTTTGGTTAGGAAGACAAAGGTAGTTTTCAAAGTTGGTTGCATATATGGTTTATCAGTGAATTACCATAATGAATGATAGTGAATTACCCTCTGCAGACCTTTCCACCCCCCCCTCCCCAAACAAAAATATTAAAATCCACTCCTGGTAAAAGGCAGAGCAATGCAGAGGATAACATTAGGTCAAGCTGTAAAGAGAGAAGCAAAGAACAGGGAAATTTGTTAAAACTGTATAATAAGAAGTCACTAGCCAAAACACTTGTTGTTGTCCAGGTGTGTCCATGAAACAACAGAACAACCAAGCCACAGACTTGCTAAATCCATATCAAATCATTTGATTGTTATAGTTTTAATCTATTGACTAATTCAAAATTAAATTATGAATTAGGTCCCAAAGTTGTTTCAAAAGCCATTACTGCCCACTCAATCAAAGTTGTGTCTAGTGTCTTGAAACGTAAACCAATTATTTGGGACAATATCCATGCCAATGACTATGACCAAAGAAGGTTATTCCTTGGTCCATATTCTGGTCGACCACTTAAATTATATAACCATCTTCGTGGCATTCTTACTAACCCTAATTGTGAATTTGAAAGTAATTTTATTGCATTGCATACTTTGTCTACTTGGATCAAATGTGCATACAATGTATTTTGTTGTGGTGAGAAACCTACCAGTAATTTGGATTCTGCCGAAGAAACTAATACATACACAAAGAAAACCCCTCCAGAAAGTGTTAAAGATTTTGACACAATTGAACCAATGGAAGCAGAACCCAATGAAGGAGAAAACAGTGAAAATAAGGACAATATAGAAGATAACACAGACACTGAATTTAAGGAACTGGAAAAAATTGACTCTTCCATGGAAACTGACACAGAAAGTGACGCAGTTCCATTAATAGATAAAGGGAGCATGGAATCATTTACACATGCTAAGACAATAGATATGTTAAAAACATATGAACCAGAAGAAGCCTTGAAACTTGCTGTTAAGGATTGGCTTGTTGAATTTAGCCAACCAAGGAGTGTCATATTTAATTCATATGCAAAGAGTGGGGCTTTTTCTGTAGCTAATACAACAGTTCCAGTGCAGACAACTTCAGCAATGTCAACTCAAACCAGTTTAACAAGTTCTTCTGTGGTAAAGGTTAGCGCTGTTGCTACCCAAACTGTGGTTAAACCCTCTCCAGTTAAAGTTGCAAAGGAAAAAAGTCGAAGCAAAAATAAGAAACATATTGAATCTGAACGTAAGGTTGCAGTTCTTAACCTTTTCACTACTACTTTTTGTTAACAAGTAAAAAAGTGTTTGACTTTAGATGAAATATTACACTCATATAAAATATATAATTTCATTAAGTTGCAAAATTTAATAACACAATTTTGCTTGTTTTTTTGATTTTTAACTATTTTTTTTCATATATGTTATTTATAAATGTTTTCATGTATATATTATTTCAAAATGAAATTTGAGGATGGAAATTTACAACTTTATTTTGTCTGGACTAGACTAATCTATTGTAAATACATGTAATTGCATTACACAATTATTTTTGCAGACAATTAAGTATTTCCAAGAATTTTTTAACAACAGTGTAATGCTTTTTATAGAACTGGCTAAAACTGTACCAGAAACGGAAGGTGAGATTTTCAAAATTTTATGCACTCATCCTAACCTGTTTTGACTTAGTCATGCTGAACTCAATATATAATATGAAAAATTAAAATTTTTAATTAATTGTTGCACATATTTGCAGAAGATGCCAAAATCGTGTACAAAAGTGTAGGAAATGCAGTTTGAATACACCCCGGTAGTTTGTATTTGCAAATTGAATGGAGTACCTAATTCATTAATATTTTGCTTTTGATATTTTAAACTAGAAAGTCAGAGTGTAATTGATTCAAATGTTGGAGACGAGATGGAAGTGGTTGAGACAAAGATGAACACAAAGGAACAAGATGACGTTGCATCACCAAAACATGAAATACCTTTCCGATTGACGTTTGAGGATCTTTTATTATTGATTGATTTTTTTTACTTGCCTCACCAACATGGCAAACAAGCTCTTCAGATTCTTAATGACTTTAGGTGGTTGAAGGCAAATTCTATTAAAACAGATGAATTGTCTGAAGATGAAGAAAGTGCTGAGAAGGTGTTTATTAATATACAGGCAGGCATATGGGCAGGCAGGCAGGCAGGCAGACAGACAGACAGACAGACAGACAGACACACACACACACACACACACACACACACACACACACACACACACACAC
>JAOBAZ010123218.1:0-11173 GCA_026546875.1 Pteroeides caledonicum | reverse complement strand
GTAGCGAGGCAGGATTTGAAGGCCAGTTTACAAATCACTCACTGAGAGCAACTGCAGCCACTCGTCTGTATGCAGCAGGAGTCGATGAACAACTTATCGCGGAAAAAACTGGGCATCGTTCAAGTTCTATTCGAGCATATAAGCATACGAGTGATGAGCAACAGCACCGGCTCAGTAAAATTCTACATGGAAGTGATCGAGGGAATGATTATGGAGAGAGGAAAGTCAAAAAAGTCGAGAATGAGGAAGAGGGAAAGAATACGGAAGTTCAAATTGAATCAGGATATCTGAAAATCAGTGTTATAAAATTTTGAGTGGATTATAAACTAAAAATAATGGACGCTTGTGCAAAATAATGGACAGCTAGAACAATAGAATTACTAATTAGCTGGGTTTTAATAAAAAATAATGGACTGCTAGCTGTCCATTATTAAAAATAATGGCGCTTGTGCAAAATAATGGACAGCTAGAACAATAGAATTGCTAATTAGCTGGGTTTTAACAGTAAATAATGCATCCATGGCTAGAATGGTTTTATATTTAAGGTTAACCAAGGCAATATGAATATGAGCAGTCACAGGTAAACTAATTTAACGTTGTTTTCGATTACTGTTTGTTCTCTGTTGATAAAATATAAATTTTCCTAACTTTTCCACATGTACTCCTCTGGCAGGAAGATGACCATAAACCACTTTTTCTCCACAGTTTCGGTGATCATTCTTAATTGACCTGATTATCCCATTCAGAACATCACTAGTTGCATCAGAAAACGTTGGTTCTTGAAGATTGAACTTTTTGGTCTTGTTGTATAATTTTGAACGGGATACACACAACCTTTGTGAAATAACCGTCAGTGGTACTTTAAGGTTGAGAAGGGGTTCAATATCTTCTCTAGTAATGGCAATTTGAGGACGTCCAGCTGCACTCTATGTAGAAAAAAATTTGTATTTTCCCAACAGAGAACATATAGTAATCGAAAACAACGTTAAATTAGTTTACCTATGGCTGCTCATATTCATATTGCCTTAGTTAACTTTAAATATAAAACCATACCAGCCATGGATGTACTATTTCTAATTCAAAAACTCATTAATATTCATGAACCAAACTATCTAATCAGATTCCGTTGTTTAGTCACATGCAAGGCTTTATAGCTGGTAAAACATGATGAATGCTAATTAGGATGGCGCATTATATAATTTTTCACGTTCATTACTTTTCTTTATATAATGTTTCATCCTAATTTCAATAACAATCCTTATTGACGTCAATCTATTGCGAACGTTTTTGAAGCCATTTAAAACACTCGAACTTGCGTTTTATCACATTTAATATGATAAAACGCTCCTTCTCGTGTTTTAAATACTACGTAAAATCATGAGACAACATGCTATGGCATTCAATATAGTGATGACTTGATAAAATGTTTTTTTGGATAATTACTAAGTCCATTAAATATATACTCCATACAAACATTAGACAGTCCTGGTATAAATAAAATAATAAAACTGTGTTAACAGATGTGTTAACTGCACAACTTATGTTATAAACTAGACTGTAAAGAAAAACTAAAATAAATCAAGCCTAACAAATAATAATGACAACATACTACTGGATACTAGAGAATGCTGAATGCACATACCGGGTGTCCCGGTGTACTCTCTGCAGAATTAGCCTGTGAAGAGGTTTCAGTAAAATCAGGTAAAATCCAGCGATCCAGCCCTTTGCCTTCGGCTTTGCGACCGTGAATACCTGACGTTTGCCATTACAGATGTTACAGCACCAGCTACTGCCCGTGAGATGACACTGGATAGGTCTCCTTCGTTGCTCATCATTTAAGAAAATACTAAGTGGGGACTTTTAGAAGAAAATATCTCGTACCGAAGTGGGACCGATGAAGACTTTCATGTTGTTTTGCATAGGGCGCGTAAACTGAGCTAAATATACCGCATAGATATGGCCTCTCCCTGGATGTGGCTACACGTCACCGGATATTGAGTTTTTGATCACTGGGCGCGTTACGCGATATTTACATGACATCAAATCATCAACAAAGCGGCAACTAGTTATTGATATAATGCAAATAATTTAAAATTTTTATTTTGCAAATAATTTAAAACTTGACAAGTCAATATATGTTATCAAGTAAGTGTTGTTTGTCAAATATTTACAAATGATGACGTTTTAAGAAATTATATCATATAATTTAACATAAATAATTTTTGGACACTTGGCGTTCCATACGTGGCTTGGTACACTGTAATGACACAGTGAATTTTTAATGAGGCGGCATCCTTTTGTCCTCTATATGTGCGCTTGTTATTACTTGCGATCTCCGTACTGCACAAAAATTTTTCTGGCCATATATGATAATAAAGTTGGGAATTGGAATTCATAGGCAACCAATAAAAGCCATTCTTGTTCAAAGTTAATCAATCAGCAACTCTTTTCGCGCAAGATATTTTTCACGTGTTGTTTGGTTTTTATGCGTGTATTTTCTCATTGTGATTACCCTTTAACACTTGATTTAAAATCCCTACCACCCCATCCCACCAAATCAACTAAGTTGTTAAAAAGCGGTTTCGGGTAGCAACCTAGAAAGATGCAATGTATTTTATTTTAATTCAGAAGATGAAAGCCAAGGCCTTTGACGCAGCCCAAATACGCATAAGTGGTGATGGTGCTATGATGTCAAAGTTCAAGCTTTGTTGTCTTGTCATTTAGTACTCCTGAGCATGGTGAGTCGGTAATTTGGTAATAATTTTTTATAGCTATAGTATCATGTTGAAAACATTTTGACAGTACATTTTCCCGTTTCAAGACTTTTAATTAACCTCTTCCATGGATGGGTATAGACAATTTTTGAAATTTGTCTGTAGTACACGCATTCCTAATAATAATCACCTTATACTGCTTTAAGGTAACCATGTGTTTGCCATTGTTTCTGCAAAGGAAAACTCATAGAAGTAATAGACATAGAATGCGTGCTGATGACGAATCATGTCTCCACTTTTTTGCCGTGCGTGCCCGTTTGAATGCGCCATTTTGAATTTGACTAGGAGCGGTAATTTTTAGGTGTTTTTTCGCAAGCGTTATACAATTATGTGAAACAGTCATCTAAATAACAAAAGCATTTATTTAAAAAAAAATGTCAAACACTTCTTCGGCATTATGCTGCACTAGCAGGTACAGAAAAGGGAAAAAGTTGATACAGAAAGCCGGGAAAATGGTCAATCATTTTACAACTAAGTGTTTACAAAAATTTAATATTTTCGTAGCCTCTGCTATGTTTTCGGGTTAAGTTGACATTAAAGATTGGACAATGGTATAATTTGTATGTAATAGAGGAAACATATAGTACTACACCAAAGTTAAATAAAGAAAAAAAAATACAATTGAGGTCAAACCTTCTAACTTGTTGATGTTGTCACTACTTAGTACTTAGTAGGCTATTTCTTTTTCACCAAATTAAAACGACATCGGAGATGTGGTTTTCCTTGTCAGTTGCCGCCGGTTTTATTGTACTAAATACAGTGAGAACTACAGGAGATTGGCAAAAAAAGCTCAAGAAAAACCTTCAAAATAATAAACAACAAAACAGAAATATACAAAGCTGCTAACTCACCACAAAAATCATGATTTTAGTAGATACCAAGATCTACAAGCACTGTAGCTGTTCAGATATTTTATTGCTATAGGTTCAGTTCACTAACAAATTCTCTGTCAATGTTAATCACCGAAACAAACGTAACGTTTGCCAACCCATTTACAAAATACAAACCGAACGTGTTCAAATCTTTCAAACCAAACACAGTGCATTAGTAGGAAACCGCGCGAAATTGTTTATTGCAAGGATCTGGACCGAGTAAATTTGCCCTTTTGAATCGGCCATCTTGTGGAGACAAAGTTTTGACTGAAGCGAGGTAGGAGCACGCAATCTATGTCTACTATATCTATGGGAAAACTACAATATCTTGAAATTTATTGCACAGAAACCTATAACTATCCACGGAAAAGACGTCCTATTAGAGTCTTATTTGTCTGCTGATTACTAGGTCTAGAAAGTTTAGTACAAGGAAATTTGCTAAGCCAATACTTAAAACATTTTTTGGTTTAAAAATGACATTCATTTGTGTATCAGAAAATAAAAATTTGACGATAGCTCTCAACAGTTTTTACTGCTGGTATCTGGATTAAATGCTGCAAATGCAAAATATTCTTGTTTTTTATTGCTTCCAAATCAGAGGTAGGTGGATGTGTTGTATACTGGATATCTTAGTGGATCTCTTGTATACTGTACAACCCTTTCACGCCAATATACAGATTTTTCTGTACTTACTGTGTCCATAGATATTTTCCTATTCCTAATGCCAAACGATTTAACTTCTAAAGTGGAAAGAATAGGGTTAATTCTTGAGCCCCAGGCAAAGCTTGGGGCGAGAGTTACTAATCTTGACGTCATTTCTTTGCGTGCGAATTACGTAATCGAGTTACTTAGCCGAAAGAAATTTCAGTTTGAGTTTATATATATATATATATTACCTTGGGGTTCGCACTTTTTTTTTCTGGCCTCACCCCCCTTATAGTGGTCGAATATGATTGGTTAATTGAAAGTTTTAAAATTGAAATGACGGATCATGGAATAAATTGGAAAAAGGTCAGTAACGACTGTTTAGTGTTTAGGTAGCAGAAAAGTGTAGAATTCTTATATAAAAGATTTACAAAACGTTCAGAACTTATCTTTCTTAAAAACAAAATGTACGGCGAAGGAAGAAACATGTAAAAGTTCAAGTACCACGAGTGAAAAAGTTCAAGATGTTCCTAGCGTGAAGAATTTAATACAAAAAAAACAGAAACAACGTCCAAAGCTAAACAAAACATCAAAAAGCAGCGACAGCAGACAGTTGTCAACGAAGGGAAGGCACATAAACGACAAACGGAAAGACGAAACCGTTTCATTGGGAAATTGCGAAAAAGATTATCAGATGAAGTCAGTAAATCAATATAAAATGGTGGTATAAACTGAGTATTAAAACAAGAAAAAAAGGATGAAGAAAGCAGTGAAAACAAGGAGCGTCTGCTATTTTTAAACAGCAGTCAACGGAAAGCTAAGAGTCCGGCAAGACTAAAAGTAAAACAGTAAGCGGACTATATTTATTAACGTTTTTTGTCAAATACCGCCAGATACTTGAATACGAAACACCAGAACATGACATAAAAGAAACACTTGCAATAGATACTTGATGGTATTTTAATCTTGGAGTTGAACTGCTTTAAAACACCAAGCTCTAAGTGGGAGACCCAAAATGAAAATGAAAATAATTTTTTGCTCGCGTAAAAATTTATGGCAGTTGTTGAGGAGTTAGTTATATTATTAATTGTTGTATTTACATTATATATATTGGAGTGTTTTTAGCCTTGTGTTTATTTATTTTGCTGAAATATACTGTAACTATGGAAGCCGGGGTTGGCTTTTACTTTTATATTAATAATACCATTATTTATTTATTGTTTTCATATAATAACAGTTTTACGTTATTAAACTTTAGTATTTTGTCGTTTACCTCGGGAAAACGTCTTGAGTTTCGGCTAAATGCAAAATGAAAATGC
The DNA here is from genome assembly GCA_026546875.1 of Pteroeides caledonicum. NCBI lineage: Eukaryota > Metazoa > Cnidaria > Anthozoa > Scleralcyonacea > Pennatulidae > Pteroeides > Pteroeides caledonicum. Next base: position 5,563 of record JAOBAZ010123218.1, on the reverse strand, counting down.
ATGCTTTATACCAGAGAATATTATTAATACTATTGTCATGTTCGGAAGTAAACCAAGTAAGTTTGTACCAGGAAAAACTCTTCCTTGGAAATACGAATATAGAAACAAACGTTATCGAAGTTGTGTTTAATGTTTATATCAATGAAACTTAAAATTTGAAGTAAGGCTAAAAATAAATTTAAAATTAGAACCAGTTTGGTAACACAAACGAAGGTCCCAATAACAATACTAATTCATGTTGTTATTATTCGGATCTTCGCCTGTGTTTTTAAGCAGTATTGAGGCACAGATTTATTCTGTGATTGACGCTCACGACTTTTTTTAGTTTTTACGCTTATTATTACACAATTATATTAAGCGGATATTTAATAGGAAGTCGGCAAAATAATATTAATTGTACATTATAGGTCTATAATATGCAATTAAGAAGGGGCGAGTGATTACTGCTAAAATGTATTACTACGGTAAAAATGACATTTATTGACATTTCTAGGTGGAACAGGTCTAAACCTGAAGACCATTACTGGACTGGTGAACGCGTCCGGACATTAGATGAGATGAAAAACATGGTACAGAAGTCCATTGACAACTATGGCTGTGTTAATCTACCCTTTTTAGACATACCACCGGATAATATACGAATAGATGAGCTTCATTTGCTTCTTAGGATCACAGGTATGCTATATTTAATAATGTTTCTCGGCAACAAGTACGGTGAGAAATGCATTGCACTGTTACTGTATTTGACTACGTAGAAAGAATCTGAAACTACAATATGCGTGCTTAAAATTTCAGTTGTTTTAGAACGCAATCTTATAGAACCCTGCATTGAATGAGATAACTGGGATTCTGCTGCAAAATCTGGTCCCGGAACCCACCTGAAAGGCATAGTGAAGGCATTTAACCATTGTGGAAAAAAATGACGAATAAAAAAAGTGCTATGATTAAACAAGTATGGTGGTTTCGGCTAAAAGGAAGTGCTTGCTAAATTACTTTCACAGATGTGTAAAGATAATATTGGTGATAATCACCTCACGGTGAAAAGAATTTTGAAGGCATGATGTGGAGCATTTAAATCTTTGTGGGTAATGTTTGACACATTAGATAGTCACATCGTCAAGAAATTGAATGGCCTAAAAAGAAGTAGGTATTTTATGTTATTGTATTATACTTTCTTTTTCATTTGAAGCTATTCAAGTCCTACTATGAAATAAATCACCACTTGGGATCCTATACCAGATATAAAAAGCACCTATTTTTCCCAGGTATTTTGATGAATTTTATTGATGAGTAGGAAATGTGACCAAAAGGAATTGGTTTAAAGTGCCTATGAAACAAAATTTTTTATTGTCTCAAATGAAGGAACTATTACAACTGTTTAATAAATTGTTTTACCGGTTTTTGATTACTCCGATATTTCTCGAGATATTTGAATTTCTTTGATATTTCGAGAAGGAAAGTTATGACGTCACACGCTGGGTAGAATTATTTTACTTATTCTAAGGAACATTATATCTTCCTCGTTTTTCACGATTATACTCCCAAACTTTACTCACTAGTTAAGATAATATTGCAGACTTTCTTAACAGTTTCTCAGCATTGCCGTGTCAAGAACCTCATTACCAGGCCCCTTTTCTCTATAAAACAAAGAAGACCTTGTTTTGCCTTATCAAAAAGCGATGGCCAATTAATTTTCCCTTGTCATGTATACAGTACTTGGGGCGGTCGATACAACACACTTTCAGTAATAAATACGTCATCAGGAAGCTAGAACGGCCAAGACATATTTTAGGCTATAGTTCCCATAGTAACGATATTTTGTCATGGCAACGCTGAGAAACTGTTAAGAATGTCTTCAACATGAACATAACTAGTGAGTAAAGTTTAGAAGTATAATCATGAAAAATAAAGAAAACATAATGCTTCTTAGAATAAGTAAAATTATTCTGCCTGTTTGTGACATAACTTTCCTTTTTGAAATATTAAAGAAATGCCAATATCTCGAGAAATAAGCCAGTAACAAAAAATGGTAAAATAACGTATTCAACAGTTTCAAAAGTTCTTTCATTTGAGACAATAAAAAATTCGTTTAATACGCACTTTAACAACCAGAAATTCATAATCCAATGTAAATTCAGAGCTTTTATCTACCACAGAGGGAGGGCAAGAGCTACTAAAGTTTTCAGGGCACTTTACAGGCTTAAAATTCTAGTGTAAGGCTCGTCTTAGTATTTGGCAATTCAAGGGAAAAAGTGAGGTCATGGCCTGGCTTTTCTGTTATCCTCCATAGTTTGAATATCAACTACAAAGAATTTGGGCGTAAAACCTGGACAGATTTCAGATCAGCTTTTGTGTTGTACAGCGTAAGAGTAACAGTGAACTCGGTTTTGCTGCCAAGAGCTGGGTTGTCACTCAAGGGTTTATCTTTTACAGGACACAAACTGGATGGAGCTTTATTTGTCTCTCGATACTAAAGAATCCAACCATGGCAAAGCCTCAGTCACCCCTTATATGCACATTTTAGTTTACCACGTTCCAAAGTTCCTCGAGCAAAACTTGGCCCTCAAAAGATTTACAGGACAGGGCATTGAAAAGATCAATGATTGGGTGCGCTAAATCTATCATAAAAAACCGAACAAACATGATGCTTGTAGTGAGACCTTGTCAACAGTTAAGAGAATAGATCGTTTCCAAAGCTATGAAAAGACACTATAAAACTACACTAAAAGAAAACTACAGTACTGGGATGCAGATATTTTGAAGCAGAGAAGAAATAAAAATGCATCAGTATTCAGCCCAAACAAGATATTGAAAATGACCCAGCCCAGGCCAACATTTTAATTGATATTGATTGTCTTGATGCTGGAAAAGTTCGAAAAAAGCTGTCTGAACTTGGCATTAGGTCAAAAATTCGCAACATCTAAGGAAATGTGGATTCCTAATTGCAAGTAAGTATAACTGACAATACAAAAATAATTTATAATGTGGACTATTATTTGGGCATAAAAATATCCACGTAAATCTAACCAAGAAATGAACTCAACTGTTTGTATTTTACAAGTCAAATGAGTAAACAAGTCATGAGTCAACGCGGGTCACCAGTTTGCCATGTGAATTTTGTAGGCTTAGGCATTTACTTCAGGTGACCCCACATTGTATTGTGTGTGTGTGTGTGTTATAGGTTATATACTGTATAAAGCTTTCGGTTAGGGATGTGATACATATCAATGGTGTTTGGATTGGGAGCACGACCATGCTTATTGTTGGAATTATGTGTCTGCGTCACATGCGGTTAAAAGCAATTTAACCCTTTCCCGACGGGATTTTCACATTTACGAGTAAAATAGTCTGGCGTTCGACAGTGAAATGATAGAAAGGCCCACTCATCGGAAAAGGGTTAACTGATGAAGTCATTTTTATGTGTACCGGGTACATTTCAAATTTTCTTTGTGATATTTTTTCAAACATTTTTATTTCACTCATGACCTATTGACTGATTTAAATTTCAGGATTCCTGGTCAAAAGGCTTTGTCAAGCCGGCATATTGTAAATGTTTGCTCCATTCTTCGCTGTCACGTATGCGGCAGTGTTCATTTTGTTAAGTACGCATTACAAGTGCTACGGTTGCCCACAAGTGCAAAGCACAAAACAAAAAACATGAAACACATTTAATGTGTCTTGTTTGTATCAAAATACATTTGATACAAACAAGACACATTACGTAGAAAACAGTTCTGTAAATCACAAAACATGCAATAATCGATTTGAGGGGGGAAATACCATCCAATAATGCACCGGTTGGTTCGTGACCCAACGTAGTTGACCTGCCAGGTTAACGATGAAATGTTGTAAATGAAAGACTGATGTATTAGATAAATTTTTCTTTTGGAATCAATGTGGCACACCTCTTAGAAATGGTTCAGCGACATTGCGCCATCAAGGCAGGATAAGCCGGCCCAAATACTTTCTTTCAACGAATTTAGAAAAAGAAAATCTAACGAAAGGCAGGAATTATGCCAGAAAAAGAAGCAAAACGCAGCTTTCAAGCCAAAGGAAGTGTTTATAAATGTTGGAATAATGACTGTGGTAAAAGGGGTGTTGAAACCTGTAAAAGGTAAAGTTATGATGGTTCGAGTGTGTGAAAATATTCGAAAATTAGGCGTTTTGAAATAATGCTACGAGAAACACTGTGCACACGACGGAGCCTTGACAAGGAAGCGGACTACACAATCGTTTACCCTGATGGGACTGAAATTTTAGATTCACGATCAGTTCGTAACAAACAGAGGCAGCTTCCAACACACTTTCTTTAAAACACTTTGCAATTACTTTTGGGTCATTATTAGTCCTTGTTACTATAAGCCAAATCACTCGACGGCTAAATCCATCAATGCATGCATGAATAGGCAACCTATAGGGTTTGAGTTTGTCATAACCATCAGAATGGCCACAGTAATTTGGTCCTGTGTTTGCATATTAATTTCTTCTCTTAAGCCGGTGGGCTTTTCTCAATTCTGATCCTTCTGGGTCTATTTCTCTTAAAAGAAATTGTACAGTGGACCTGGGAACGTTAATTCCGTATTTATTATGCAACTTTTTCCACATTGACCGATATCCAAGTAATCTGCCAGCTCCATCCAGCTCCATTATGATGTGGTCACGAACCGCATCTTCATTTCCGCATTACTTCTTCGACTTAACCCGTAAGATAAGCGATTGAGAAGAGTGCGTCTACATATCTTAATGTTGTGGTATTTCTCTAGAAAACGTAGAATGCTAGACAAGACAAAACAAACTCCGAATAGAAATGTCATCACTTAAACTCAAGATTCGAGTCAGAAAGAGCGAGACTAAAGTGAAATGGTAATATTTCGATTTTATTTCAAAATCATCATCAGACCAAGTGAGTTATCATAAATTAATTAGACTAGGCTATATATACAAAGTAGAAAACCGCTTACTCTATTTACATGTCAGTGTATCTAATAACAATATTAGTTAACAGTCTCATGTAATACACTACGATATAGGTAACAAAAGGATAGGTGTTGATAAGATATTTAGGTGTTTAGGTAAACAATTAATTAAGTGAGATGTGATAATTCTTTGGTAGTCTTACGACCTGAGTTCAATTCTGGTTTATTAAACTTAATATAAAGTGCTTCCATAATTAATAGTTGATTAATGTTATTAGATTTATTGGAATAAAGTATTTTGTAGTTGTTTAAAATAAAATTGCGAAAGTGATAAGTTTGATTAGAGGAAGGTACATGTAACCAAACTTATCACTTTCGCAATCTTATTTTAAACAACTACAAAATACTTTATTCGCCTTTTACCGGCCTGCGCATGTACGACGGTTGTTTACATTTTTTGTTTTGATACAATATATTTATGCTACATGAAGTCTACTCACACTTTAGTTTTGCCAATGTGCCAATATGGCGGCGGTAAAGAGCCGAGGCGGTAGATTGTTTTCTCTTTGAGACTAAATTGCTGGTGTCGCGGCATGGCAAGTGACTGAGGCGGTAATCCGGTAGTTAGTTTAATAGGTGTAAAAATA
>JAOBAZ010123107.1:0-11174 GCA_026546875.1 Pteroeides caledonicum | reverse complement strand
AAATTTACGCAGTTTATACTAAAAGTTGGAAGAACGTTGTATAAATGAGCCAAACTGTATATACTTTTTCAGTATACATTCAGTCATTGTCTATTACAAATCTTGCGTTCTGATTGTCTATTCGATGATAGACAACGGTTGGGGAAAATGTCAACAAACCAGAGCCAATTGCGATCAAAAAACCAACATTTTCATTAATTTATATAAGAAAAACTGTATTTTTTCTAACGCGGAACTGACTGTATACTAAAACAATTCGCCGACTAAGACAACTCGCCCTTGTTGTCTATGAGGAGATAGTCAACTCGGGCTGCGTCCTCGTTGACTATCTCCTCATAGACAACTCGGACTCGTTGTCTAATTGGTAAATATATTAACAAGACCAGGAGCGAAAATGCAACTACAGGGCCTTTCAACTGAAAATCGAACGCGCTACTTCTAATTATGCACTAATTGGTTACGGGTGTAAATTACCCGCACCGGTAAGCAAACCCGGGGTGTTCCAAAATCTCTACTATTGGAATAAGAAACAGTTTCGCGAAACTCGAAAAACGAATTATGTCAATTACTAACTCTTTTTGACACTAGTTAAGTTGGGTCAAAGTATTTGACAAAATTAAAAGCAGCTAACAGCGATGAAAGCAGGTATATATGTGATTGTATGGGCGGTTCCTCTAAAGTAGAAACCCCTTGTCATTTGACCTTAATGTCTCGATCAATACATGTGTCTGGATTTGACATATTTCTAATATTTAGAACATTCTGAGAATTAAGCAATGTAACAAATCCTCTACAAAAATACCGTTCTCATACAGGAACATTCGCTGCTACTGTCGCTACGTATCAATAAATCAAAGATAAACACATGAATGAATGTACATGTGTCTTCAGTTTTGCAACGATTAGTGTATGTCTAAGTTATACTTTTCTTGCATGTGTAATCGCGGGCAGATAACTTTTTTTGACATTATTATGATTTATTATTAATATTTTTTACAAATTACTTTGTTAATCCGTGTTCATGTTAAACTGAAATTAATGTTGGCTAATATGCCAGATAAATTTACCATAGATAAAAACCTCAATGAACAATTTGACGTGTTATTACCATACGCAGAAAAAAACAACAGCGTCAAAAAAGAAATAATACTAGTAAATTCTTAAGTTAAGAAATTGTTAAAGAAATTACGGTATATAGTTTTTACAAGTGCAGCTGTGTGTTTTGTTAAAATTGTAACAAGCAATAACGGAATGACAGTTTCGACAAGAAGGTAAATGAAAGACAACTGAAGCCTGGAACACACTGGGTAGTCGTCACGGTCGCGCGACTACGGCGACCATTTCGAGCGGTTAGATGTTGACTAGTATGTTTCACACTAGTCAACATCTAGTAAGTTCAACATGTCAAACTACCAACGCGACCAAGTCAAGCGACGAACGTGACTAACTTAGTAACCGCTTGAAGTGGTCGCAGTAGCCGCGCGATTGCGGCGACTACGCAGTGTGTTCCAGCCTTAAATCGTAGAGCAAAGGGCCAATATACTAACACGGCCTGGGGTAAACTTTGGATTAACTGTACAGTAGTACATGAGGGGATAACCACATACCTCAGGACTTTTTGTGGCCTTCTTTTGCGATACTCGTCTTCATCTACGGTCCACACCGCACCTTTGACATTTTCTTTTCGAACAAAACATTTATGAAGCGATAAGTTATGACGCACGGCGTTCTGTGAAAAGTAAAACAAAAGTGAGCGTCTAGTCTGATGCCAAACTATAGAAACTTAGCGCTGGGCCTGTCCCTTTGCATGTATTCTTGGCTCTATGGTACATGGCTCTTTTAGACACGTTTGGATGTCCGTTACAAATTTTTGAATTGCAATACTAACAATACTTATTAAACTTTCAAAAATGGTTTAACTTTGACCTATAGTTTTGCGCTGTTTTACAGCAATGCAACTGGTATTTTGAAATTGCAGATCTAAAGTGGCTAAAATAAAATCAACAAGCTGACATAAGGTAACATGTGGGTTGTTTTCGTAAACTTGCGTTCGTATTGGTCAATTTGCACCACGCGACAGCATTTTAACAAACAACAACGCACAGTTATACGATACAGCCTGCATGAATATCAAAATGGTTATTCGTAAACACATGCATGCATGTTAATTACAAAAACACGCCCCATTGTTATAAACCCTTAAATAACATAATCATGGACTCCAAATCGCACATCAGATTGAACTTCCTAAAAAATGTTTGGACTTAAACATAATTTAAACTTAGCTAAAAACTACGGAGTCATGTTTTATAATTGTATATGAAAAGATTTAGAATGTTAAATAATTATGTGTAACTTGATTCACCTTCCAAGTTGCAGTATTTCTACGAAAATAAGCAAAGTTCGTAGTGAACCAATTATAAATTTCATTAAGTGTGAGTTGTTCATCGGGTGCATCCAAAATAGCCTGGAAATAAAAGAGAGTTAATTTGTGACAACAATAATCAAGATCACTGAAACATTGGTAATGCGGTTTGGTAACAATGACCTGGTAAGATGTAGGTGACGTAGTATGTCGGCTGGTGGTGCATGATGGTATTGCGTGATGCATGATGGTATCACGTAACATATAGGTGGATATGATGATGGGTAAGATGTCACGTGGTGAGTGACTTCCACTGTTCACGTCACGTTACTCTACGTTACGCTATGTTATGTTATTATATTATATTACGTTACGTTACGTCACGTTACGCTTTGCTACGTTACGTTACGTTACGTTACGTTAGGGTCGCTTTCTACTTCAACCGTATCGTAGCGAAACGTACTGTATTCCATTGTTTCATGAGCACCAGAGCAAGACTAATGACTATCACACAAATGAAATCGCTACGGTACGGTACGATACGGCTGAAGTGGGAAACGGGCTTCACGCTATGTTACGTTGTTACGTTGTTATGTTACGTTACGTCACGTCACATTAGGTTACGCTAACCAAGTGTACCCAAAATACATCTCTTAGATATTTACCTGCCTAATAAGGGAGGCATAAGTAAATGGCGGACGAACGTCTGCCTTTTGATAAAAGTCAGCAGATTGCTGCATATCTAAAAAATAAAAAACATTTTAAAAAGTCGATAGTTCTTTCTCGCTAATTTTATTATTTTACTAATGGCTAACGCCAGACGATTTTTTTGGTCAAGTGAAGGTTCTTTTTTCTTACTCTGACAGTGAAACATGTTATGTTTCTATATGAGTTCTCTTTATTATGTTAATTATACTAATGTATTATATTACATCTCCCTTTTTTGAGTTAGTATAACCGAAATATCAACATATATATGTAATCATTATCAGTTCATTTATCATGGAAGTCCTAGATTTTCTCTAGCCTTCAAAGACAACGTCTTTGAAGCTGGAGAACGTCAGCTGGAGAATAACCATTTGCTAATGGTGTGTATCGGTATGCTAACAGTGCTTTAGTTGGATCTTCTTCTTTTTTCAGGATGTCTTTAATTATCCTTACTGCTATAACTGATAACGAGGGCTGCTCTTGTTATAAATAAATCCCCATTCCTAATAAATCCCCAATCCCCATTCCTGTATCTGTGAGAATTCGTCACTGTGATACTGAGGACCATTGTCTGAACGTACTTCGTCTGGAATACCGTGTCTTCAGAGATTGTGCGACTATCAGTTCACCTCGTATCTCCCAGTAGGGTTTTGTGATGGCGGTCATGAGGTGTTTCGCCGGTCAGCTGGTCAAGCAGTACTCCTTTAATTCTTTACAAACTTGGTCTTCGTCTTGCACTTGATGTAGTTGCTCAAACGTTCGCACACCTATGTGACTGACAAAGCTTCCTTCTCAATCTGAGAATATTTTGACTCCGGTGCTGTCATTGATCTGGAAATGTACGATACAAGTTTCCATATACCTGGTTCTTCTTGTAAAAGAACGTCTAAACCGTAAGATGATGCATCTGCTGCAATCTTTGCTTCTTTGGTGGGGTCATATAAAGCGAGTATCGAGGTTGCTGTCAGTGCAATCTTTTTAGTTCAGCACAGTTTTACGGAATGCCTCTTGTTGGATAGGTCCCAATGTCCATGTGGTTTTCTTGAGCAATAAATCACGGATAGGTTTGGTCATATCCGCGAGGTTGGTCGTGAACTTGCTGAATTGGTTCACCATGCCTAAAAACGACCTTACTTCGCAGACATTGGTCGGATGTAGCATGTTGACAATTTCCTGGATCTTGTCGGGATCTGGTGTGATGCCGTCATCTCCAACAATCTGTCCCAGGAATTTGACGCTGGATACATTGAACTCGCATTTCTCAGCGTTCAGGGTCACGTTGGCATTACGTCTGCACCGTTGTCTATTTTGAACTGATGCGTCGTGCCATTGACCTTAATATCTGCCGTCCATGGTGCTGCTGACTCGCTGTTGACTTCGTAACTTCGCCCAGGAAGTATGAACTTTCATCGGATGAACTGTCGTCGGTTTCTGGCCGTGTTATTTTGCTGACTCTTTTATGCCGATTTTGTCTGATGTCTTTGGTTTGGCTTCTGCACGCTTTCGCCCAATGCCCTGTCTTTGTGCATTTTCTACACACAGAATCTGTTGCTGGACACATTTTTCGTGGATGATTTGGACCTAGACGTTGTGTACATTTCATTTCGTTGTCGCAGCTAGCGCGTTGTTTTGTTTTACCGCCGTTTGCATTTCTCTCAGTCTCACGCCCAAGCATTCCTTTTAATGAGCGGATGTCATCGAGGTTGTGTAGATCTAGTGATCGGGTTTCAGACTGTCCATGATTATTGCTTTTTAACTTCCTCACTTTGTCTAGCCTTTTCCGTTGCTTTCTCTAACGTGAGATGCGGATCTAGTTGTAGTTTTTCTGACAATTTCTTGTTTCGCAATCCCACAACGATACGATCGCGTATTAACTGATCTTTGAGCGCTCCAAAATCACAATATTTAGCTAAACAGTGAATGTAGGTCTGTAACAAAGCTTTCGACGGGTTCGCCATCCTTTTGTACACGCACGTTAAATTTTGCTCTTATAGATAACGTTACGCTTAGAAGTAGTTTTCGAACTTACTTTTGACTGTTTCACAATTTCCCATTTCGTCATGACTGTGTCTGAGGCCTAGTGATGTGATGATATCATCGGCTTAGTCTCAATTGTGTAAATAAGTGCGTTGACTTGCTTTGGTTGTTGTTTCTTATCGAACTCTGTGGTGATTCTAAACCGTTCAAAACGACGAATCCATCTCGTCCAGTCGGGTGACTTGAACAGTTAAAGAAGAATTTGGTGGAGTTATCTGATACGTTGTGAAGCTCCGCACCGTGTTGTCGTCTGTATCTGACATTTTAAAATGTGCTCGAGTTATCCCGACGCTGCCACCATGTTATGTTTCTATATGAGTTCCCTTTATTAATTATGTTAATTATGCTAATGTTTTATATTACAAAACAAATACAAAAAGTATACTTAAACCACAGTATTTAATACTATTTTATTATTGCATTAGAAAGGATCGTTCTGAAAAGAAATTCTGGTACGACAATGAAAAAGAAAAGGGACAAATAACCAGAAAAACAAAGTAATACCTGCAGCTACGGACACAGGAGAAGCTTGTAACGATCGTTTATACGTTCTTGAAGAACTACCAGGGTTTTTTTCGGTTGATTCTGTGCCATTCACAGCTTCCTCAACAGAGTCGGTACTTTTGCTTGCTGAGACACGGCTCCGACCAGCGGAGCCTGGGGATGAGATCACTGGTGTTTCCATGCACACCACAACATTTGGTGGTCCCTGGGGAATTAGCTCGACAACTGGGGCAACGTCGCTTGCCTTACTAGTCGAAGGTTTGGGGGCAGAACAGGGTCGTGGAGGTGGCGAGTCTTGTCTGTTAGAGTGTACAGTGGCTGATGGGGAGGTATTCTGAAAAATAGTTGGATAATTGTATATTTAGTTAATTAACTAAACAATTAGTCAGTTAATTAATTAATTTATAGTAAAATAAATAATTAATAAAAAAAAAATTAAAATTATTAAAACTTACTATTGCTTGCACTTGTTAAAAAGGTACAACAAAAAATTACCGGTAGTTGGTTAAGATTGAAAAATTATACTTAAAAATTGAAAAAGCAAATTATTCTTTATTTAGTTAAAAAAAAACTTGGTTAGCATTATTTTGCTAATTAAGATGTTTTAATTAAAATTAAATTTTTATTTAAATTAAAAAAGTGCTCAAAGCATATCAAGTTCATTTTGGTTTCATTGACTTTTTGTGGAGAGTGAGAGACTGCTTGCACTGAATAGAATTTAAGTTACAGTACGATTTCAGTTGATTTCTAAACCCATTTACTTACTTTTGAATTGTGTAGGTGTTTCATCATGGCAGATAGTCTGTCCCTCTCTCGACTAACCTGGAGTAAATTTTAAAATAGTTGATAAAAAACTGCACAGTGAACTGAAAAAAAACTGTCTAACACCATACAATTTTCTTGTCAAGTCAAGAGCTCTAGGAGGAAAATAATTAACTGTCTATAATCTACCTATATTTCTTTCTTAACTCTTTCTCTAATGTGCCACTTGCAACTCTTTAGTATTGTTTTTCTGTCTACTGTAACACCAGAAGATTTTATGTGTCAAGTGAAGAGCTGTGGCCAGGACTGGTAAAGAGTTAATACAATGTAATTAGATTGCTAATGGGCTTACAATTAAAGACAAAGGTTTTTGTGCATGATGCAATGGGGTATAACTTCCCTGTACTTAATCAAAAAGTAAGGTTTATTACTGGCATAATGCTACATTTAAATTGGAAAGACGTTTTGCTTAATTAAATTTTAATTAAAATTAATTAAAATTTAACTCTAGTTAATCACAAGTTAAATTACCATCTTTTCTTGAAGTTGGGGGAGTTGGTCAGAGCAGAACAGTATACAGGATAGAATTTTCAGAGTACAGCACTAGTACAGTATGGTACAGTACAGTACAAATGCAGTACAAGGGTGGTACAATGCAGCAAGTACAGTAAGTACTGTAGATACAGTGCAAGGCAACATTTACCTGTGTTTCTAAGTGAGAAACCATTTGCATCTGTACTCTAGCCTGGGCAGTACTTCTGTCATCTAATGTATGCTCAGCATTTAGGTGACTTGAAAGAAAAAAACAACTTAAGTACAGCAACATATAAGTGTTGTGGACAAGGACTGGCACTAGTTGTCAAATAGAAATTCATTTCTTGATTAAAAAAGAAAAATTTCTATTGAATATACTTTACTTTGTCACCAAATTTATGACAGACTTATAATTTTGTTTATTGGACATAATTACTAAGTTTCAGCAAGTTCCATCAAGGAAAAGCAAAGATATAAGTGATTAAAAACAGCAAAATGGACTTCTATTCCCTTGCTGGTTCCAGGCCTATTGCTCATGGTTAGATCAGCTAGATTCTAGCATGAAGATATCCATCCACAGGATATGTGACCGTGCTCATGGCTGCAGCTGGCCACTTAATAGATTTTACGGTGGCTGATGGAAAACAATTTTGAAGTCCCCACCAATATTTAATATAGGCAACTGAATAAAAATTTTGCTAAAGTGCATTTTTCTGTAATAGGTTCACCATACACTAAAAACTTACTGCAAAAACAACTGAAATGTTTCACAGAATACATTACAACCAGGCCACTGGCATGTACCATGAGCGTATAATGGGTGCTGCCGACCTTCAAAATTAAAAAAACTATTATGTGGTATATGTAAAAAGAGCAGTATATATATCATATATAAATAGCATAAAGGTTAGCCTCTGCTAGGAATGTGTTAAATAACTTAACTAATTTAAAATATAGTTAGTTACAAAAAATTAAATGGACTTATTAAAATAAAGGAAGTTAACATAAGGCAGAGTAGTTAAGCCTATGCTACCCACATGGCTGGAGGAGGTACTGGTAATACACAGATTGTAAAGGTATCCATTTAGCATACCCCTACAACCCTGTATATACACTATTTAGCATTGTCATATGCAATTGCATTCAAGCCGGCTACCATCTTCCTTGTGGTTAGCTAACTGCCAAATGTAGTTCAATATCATGGTATGACCCAATTTCCAGCCTGTTGCAGCTCGTTGAATAAGTTCAGAACTGTTAATCAATACTATGGTAAACAGTGTATCAGAATTATTTCATTTTAACATTGGCCTACCATATACTGCATAACCAACACCATTTAAAACAGACATGTCCATTCTTTGACCATGCATTGTTTGCCATTCTCTTGCAAGGAGAAGCTGCAAAAACAACATGTGCATCTTCATTTTCCCAAATATGTATAATCTCAGACACAATACATGCACCGTTAAACAAGATGTTAAACAGCCTAAGTTAGCAAGCTAACTTAGGCTGTTTATGGTGAAAACAGTTACTCTTCAAAAAACATACATCTATAAATGTTTGTTGAAATTTTGTTTCGATAGGAAATGTTGTTCAATGCAATGTTTATTTTTATTGACTGCAGATTTTGTACTATAGACATTTTTTCATAAATAGCAGCTATCGTGCTGGAAAACAAGAAAGATCTAGGAAAAGGTGACACACATTAGCCTACCATTTGAAAGATACTTGTATTGGGATAAACAAAACATATCTGAAAGAGAGCCTAATGTACTTTAATGGCAGATAAAAGATAGTCTGTACAAGCATCATTTTCATGATGCTAGTTTTTATCTCTAATGCTAGTTTTTATCTCAAAAAAGTTGTATTTTGCAAATACATTTGTGGTTAATGGATACAATAAATGATTTCCTTTCATTCTAATGCATCTCAATTTTACCAGCATTTGGGTTGGATGGAAAACATTTTTCTATGAGATTTGTTTCACTTTCACTTCACATCAAGCTGGTCATCATTTAAAAGATAAACTATGGTAACCTGGCACCTTTGTTAAACAAAACTACCAGTATAGTTTGAAAGTTTGCATGGTGAATAATGTTATCTTTGAAAAACTATTAAAATGAATTATTAAAAAATACATGGTGCTTTAGTCTACAAGATTTTTCAAAGCACTTCCTACCAAGTAACTAAGGAAAATCTCATTTGAATTCACATCTGGTTTAAGCTTGTATTATGATAAATCCCTGTTTACTTTTTAATGCATTGGAATTCACTTATGAAAAAACAACTATTATGATACCTGATGTTGGTTTATTTGTTCACTACTGCCTGCAGCACTTCCACTTGCTGGTGCCCTCAAGAGTAATGGCGGGGGTTGAGAAGGAACAGATGGGGATGGATGTAAATGATGGTAGTTATCAGGTGTTGAGCCATGGCTGCAACAGTGAGAGTGATCTGAACAATGGTGATGATCACTTGTTGTTGACTGTCCTCTTTCATATTCTGGAGTATAATTACAACAATGCTTTGCACAGCTGTGCCCTGCAGGACGATGGCTATCTGGCGGAGGTTTTTCTCTTCTTTCTCTACAAATTTTTGAAAAAGTTTTGAGTGATTGATATAAGATTCTCACATAATTTAATTCTTTTTAAATTTCCATATTTAGACTTTGACATATTGTCTTTGGGTGCTCAAGAGGGGCCAGTGACGTTTCGAGGGCAGCAGTTATTTAATTTCACAATTCTTGGTAGTAGCTTCATTGAATATTAAACAGATTACATAAGTGACCATCTATATTTACAAACTCAATAGTAAAAAAATTCAAGCATTCAGTTTTTTACTGATAATTGATAATTAAAGTTACTTTCACATGATTTTTGCATTTTGTGGTTAAATGTTTAATTAATACTAAACGGATACGGAATTTCGTAACATGTTTAAATGTGACACTGCCATAATCTAAGGCCAGACAATTTTTGTCATCGATTAATTAAAGAATGAGTCTTGGCCATGAATAGCTTTAAATACCCTTTGTTCACAACTCCATCAAACCATATTTATTACTTTCGGTAAATTACAAATTAATAATGATATTCATGACTTTCAGTATTCATGATAATGTAAATAGGTATCAAAAAATAAAACTCAAAATAAAATATTCTTCTTTCCCAATGAAATACAGGTATCCACAATTACAATATTTTGCATCTTATCAGTTTTAGCTGAGTAGTTCTGGTCATATTTGATCGTAAAGTAACCAGTCTCAAATATATAGGCAGGCCAATAAAAGGACTCCACAGCACTGATCTGCTATTCATCACTCAGCATAAACACAATGTAGTAATAGACAGTAATTATTCTAAGTGATGCAGTTTTAATTAGGTTATTCCCTCCTAAGGTTTTCCACTTAAATTTATCTGGCATTTAGACAGAATAAAATCAGCAGGTATTTAGAAACATAAAATAACATGAAGTGTGTGGTTTGGTGGGTCATTATAAACAGATTAAATTAAAACCAGTTCATTACAGTCAGTTAACTCTTTCCTAAATCCAAGTGCTTCCTTATTGACATCACTGAGCAGTTAAGGCATAATATGGTAGCATAATAACCAAGCAGCTAAACAAAACAGGCTCTTCATTAGCCAGCCTCATTAAAGTTTTCTCAGTTGAACAGTAATACTTTCTGGCATAGTGACCTGTTAATGGCCAACAGTGGCCGTTAGTATTTTATTTTGTGTAATGCCGGATAATTTTACTTGTCAGTATGAAAACCCTGGGTTGTACAGGGTTAAACACCTTCTGATTAAGCCTTTGATACCCAACAGAGCCCTTTAGTATCTTACTCCAGCTAATGCCAGAAACCTTACTTGTCAGCATGAAAATTCTACACTGTAAAGCTTAATTAAGCAGAGCAAAAATGGGCAGTGCTTCAGTTTATGAAAGTCAAACGTATTTAATGACCATCTTCCTCTGTACAGTTTACTCTTTTTAATGCTAGCCGTCAGAGAATTTTACTCATCAAGTTAAAAATCTTGTACAATAATTGTTAAAAAAGTATTTGCCCATTTTTCTTATTAAATGGACAAATTATGCCCCAGTACACTTCCTTTTTATATTCTACTCTCTGTCTGATGAGTTTTAACCTTCACAAGAAAGAGTCACAAACATTAACTAACAATATTAACCCATATTTTAATTGGTTAATATTATAAAACTGTTTATACCCATGTCTCCTATTAACCTGTTAAAATTATCACTTAAATAG
>JAOBAZ010122996.1:0-11175 GCA_026546875.1 Pteroeides caledonicum | reverse complement strand
ATATATTACTATCAAAAGTTCTTTCATTTGACAAGATAAACATTTTCGCTTCATATACCTTCTAAATATAACTCATGTTTTGCTTATTTTATTCTGCTAGTAAGATATAATCATTTTTTGTGGCATCTGGCTTGAAGCTGTGACCTTCTGGGCAGCAGCTGCGGCACTGCGTGTGCTGAAAACCAAGACTGCTATTCATTTGCCTGTTAATAAAATTGCCGTAGGCATCTTGCACAACAAGGCTTTGCTGTTTCGTATGTTATATTCTTGGCAAAAACAATACCTGTTTTAACGCCTTAATTCGACACGTGCACTCAACTTTAGGTAATTTTAGGGAGTCTGGGGCATTATGCCATTGATCTGGGTCACGTCCCACGTCGACAGATACCAATTAAGGCATATATATATATATATACAGCATAAACTATGCAGGTATTTTTGACGCCAAGGTGGTAGACGCCGATGACGGAAATTGATCGCCCTTCGCCTACATTCATAAGTTCCCTTGACACGATAACATTGACTATGAATGTTTTTGAATTTTGGGACATGGATTAATTGTTCGTCTCATGTTACCTTTTGTACACACCACGATTAACTGGAACGATTTTATTGCAGAGAAATCAGAAATATCGAAAATGGTGTGGTGTTATACATCAGACACACAGTATGGGCTCATGCTGACTTACTTAATGATCGTTTGGTTAGTTACTACGTACTATGCTGTAAAGTTGACCAAAAAAGTTGTAGCATAAGAACAAAAAGAAATGTTGCAGTTATCGTTTTGTTTGATAACGTCTAACCTTAGACCCTAGACGACTAAAAGAACCATATAAGGTTTTATTTTGTAGTTTATCTCACGTTGCAATACCCAAAACATTTTACCCTCCTTTGGACGTTTTTTTAAATGGTCGCAACAGTAGACGTATCCCCAAGGCGCGAGGCATTTAAAAAATGACGTTTTCACAACAGATTTTTTTAACTCATGACCATGTGGTGGTGTTCTCCGCTGAAAACCGGTGATAATTTACAGTACAACTGAATTGAGTACACACATAAAAAAGGTTGCCTCGTTTCCATAGGTCAAGTGAGTGACATATTAAATACATGTACCCTCTTTGGTCGTGATTTAGCTTTTTAATCGGCGTTTGATAATTTTGAAAAGGAAACTTAGGTGTTTGTTCTGTAATTAGATTAACATATAATGGCATGTAGCCATTAATAGCCAACACACTGATTTCTTGGTAAATGACAATACAGATTGTTCGTCAGTATCACTAAATTTAACGACATGAACATTTAGTAACTTAGAAAGGGATACAAATACAGCTCTTTTATATAATATCTTCTAATATAATACACAGTAGCGTAGCCAGCCTGACGATTTGTCCCGCTATGCTAATATTTTGGTGTTCATTGGCTGTGAAAACAATAAATTTCTAAAGACATGAATAATTATAATTATTCGAAATTTACATAGCGGGACAAAATCGTCAGGCTGCATGGCTACGCCACTGATAATAGATAGTTCACGTGTATATAGAATTGCAGTTCACTGTACAAACGTATTTAATTACTTGTGACTAATTATACCTCTTCCATCATTTTGGACAAGTGAATGGAACTGAAGGGAGAAAAACGTTTCTACGAACGCTTCGTTCCATCGCAATTCTTACTACTTCTGGTATACAGTATTTCACCTATTGTGCCGGGGTTTAATAATTGAACTTATGTACCAGACCCGTGCATGCTGTGCTTTTTCTACCTAATGACATGTATTGTGTCGCTCCGGACAAATTGGAAGTAACCTTAATTGTATTATGTGGAAGTACTCTGGGAAAACTGTCACTACTGAGCAAAGTTGTGATGCCTTAAAAGGAAGATAACCAGAGATGGACGGAACTTCGATATATAATTCAATTTTAAAACAACTATAGCCCTTATCAGTCATTATTCGTTAATCGTCGATCAGCGTCTACTACAACTTACGATTTTAGAATGTAAACGCTATTGATTGTTTACGATAGATATGCGGTAAACTGTTAACAACACTTTTGTACAAGCAAGGAAAATCAAACTGGAATCGACTGGTTATATTCCAACGTTAAAATCAGGTATATAATCTGTGAATACATTATCAGCAAAACTGTTTTGCAATTTCTTAAAGATCGCACAATTCTTATACAGAGCACTGACTTAATCGTATGACGAAATATTTTGTCTATTATTGTCAACAACGCCTGTGTATATTCCGATAGTGTTTTTAATAACCCCATCCCTAGATAAATAGAGCCACATTGCATGTAT
Organism: Pteroeides caledonicum; assembly: GCA_026546875.1. NCBI lineage: Eukaryota > Metazoa > Cnidaria > Anthozoa > Scleralcyonacea > Pennatulidae > Pteroeides > Pteroeides caledonicum. The sequence continues at coordinate 8,868 of JAOBAZ010122996.1, read as the reverse complement.
ATTACTTATACTTAAGTTTCCATATGATCGCTTCGATCGCCCAAGATAGTGTCCAGCCACAGCAATCGTACCATCTCCGTCAACAATAGTACGATCATTTTAACTGGCTGAACACTTCAGCGATCGAAGTGATCATATGGAAACCAGTCTTTACGTATTGATATTTAGTTACACATATTTTATTTCAATAATCATTGTTTCCAGAGAATAGAGTCAAGGGGAACCGACATGACCATTAGTCACAAACTGAATTGATGGTAATGTGAAACGTGCACAGCATGCTATTATTGTGTATTTTTATATACAAACACAATTGTACATTGTCGTTGAGATCGATATGTTTTCAAGTTGATTAAACAAATGTTGATTTAATATAGCTTTAGTAAATGTTTATATAACAAGTAAAAATCAAATGCACAAAAATATTCGTTTGTTGTTTTTATTATTGATATTAAGAAAAAAATATTAGATTATACCTGGTATAGGCCAGAGGCACGTTGTTGACATGCGCCTGGTAGTCTGTTATGGCAAAGGAGTTTGTTACAGCAATACTGCTTAGTATTTCAATATAAAAGAACTCAAAATGTCATATAGTTTCTATACAATATAAGGTAGATCACAAACAGGCTATTTAGCATTCCCATTGGCGCGTTGTTTTAACCCACAAGACCATGTCAAAACAAGAACGGTAAAGCAAAACTAAGTGGAACAAACTTTGTTGTCCATTCAGCGAGATATGTTTACTGTACTATATAAACTTGATAAAATTTTGATTTAACTGTGCAAAATACATAGCTATATTCCGTGAGCAATACCATACAAAACTCACTTTTGACCATTGTGCAGAGGAACCTCATGTATATGTCATTCATGTACTCTAAAAGTTTTGTACAAGCGTTTATAAAGAATAGATATGCAAATGTGTATAGAAATGAAATTAAAACCCACCTGTGCTGTTTGAGGTGGTGTAAAGGTAAAAATACAGCAAAATACCGAAATATACGAGCTTCACATCTCACCTCTTGACAAATAATTTGGCGTTCACCCAAAATAAACTATTACTATAATATTCTTAAGGCCTTAGAAAGTTCAAATGATCCGCTTTGCTTGAAGGATTCTTTGGTCGTTTTTTTTTCCACGGGGTATGTGCCACTGATGTATGCCCAGTCATATATTTTACTGTGAGCCATGTACAGACTACAGTTTTAATCAAGTTTTACGAAGGAAGTTACACAGAAAACATGATCTTACACATTGTATCACAGTTGATTCAATATGTTTGTATTGGTTGTTATCAACAAGGTTGTTAAAACAACAGCATTGCATCTTGTTTGCATGTGTACGTTAAATCCATACAGAAACATGCCAGATATAGACCAGTCTATAACCCTGACTTATGTCCGTATTTCACCATGCCCAGAGATATCGTACAAACAGTGTTGCTCTTTGAGAACTGCTTTAGTGCCAGTTATAATCAGTCTACCGTAAATTCACCGTTGATCGAGCATGAAAAAGCAGAAGCTCTATACATTTGAGTTAACCATCAAGGATATAGATAGCTCCGTCACATATATGTTGTTTACACATTGTGATCAAAATTAACACGACGATTGCAAGACTGAAGCTAGTTGACCGAGTACTGAAACTGTTATATTTTGCACTCTGTAGTGTGTCAGTTCCACTAGCAGACAAGCAAAGAAAAATTGGGGCAAATTAACATGTAGTTCTTTGTAAGAAGTGACACGTTAGCCTATCTTGTTCAAAATAACTTTCAATAATTCACCACAACAATTGTAAAGCTATTTTAGCTGTAGAACTCAAAATAACAAACTAGCAGAAAAAACGACCATTTCTAACCTTAATTTTTCGCTTTTCTAACCTCTTTCTCGTTATCGTTAGTTGTAGCCAGAGTTTTTTCGCAAGAGTTGCCACAGTTTACATTGATCTTGCGTTTTCACTAGACATTCTCGTAGAACAAAGTGCTAAGACGCCCAAATAAAATACGATCTACACAACTAGTCATAACTCACAAGCACATTGATATAAGATTAAAAAACTTATAAGCATTACCAACAGCTTTTAGTCGCCTGTAAAGACATGATAAAAGCCGGCTCAGCAGTTCACCATTTGTGTTACAAAAATCCACGAGCGAGGAAAACTGTTCATGCGGTTTTACTTAACGCATAGACATCTTCGCCCAACGTATTTGCCTTTTTTCTCTGACCATGCAGGGCAATTTAGTCGTACACGGTGTCTCAACTACAGCCAAGCTTCCTCTAAACTCCGTGGGTATTTCTGAGAGTGGCGTCCTTATAAACGCGCAAAATCTTTCTATAGTTGTACGTGTGAAGGCGTAAGGTGATCAAAACCGTAATATATCATGGCTTAGTGTCAAGAAGTTTCAACAGACGCAAAGGCTGTGCCCCGCTAATTCATATTTCATGACAATATACCCCTGGAGCCTTTTTTCAAGCATTTCAAGCAGGGTAGAGGCTGATATATGGCAATAGCGTTCCGAAATTCCCACAAAACGAACGAAGAAAAGCACTTTACTAAAATAAATATCGCATTATTCTGTTAAAAGGTTGTGAATTCAACGTAGCAAATGTGACGGTGTTTGGTACAGAAATCACTCTAGTCAATAAAAGAAGAGTAGTTGATCAAACGTACTTTTTTTAACCATGCAGTAAAATTACGACAAAACAAGAAATCGTATGATTCCAGCCTTGATATATTTAATTAGGCAAAGAAGAGTAAAGTGCGTCCTATAATGCGATAATACTAATTTCCCCCACTACTTTCATATACTTCAACTTTTGCACGTAGCTTACCTCGTTTGCGTTGTAAAGATTTTTTTCTTATTTACGCTTTGAATTCTAAGAGAGAGAAAATTTCTTAGAGAGAAAAATAGTGCTGATAGAAGGTAAACATGAAGCTTCATCTAATGGTTCCAGAATTGCGAATGAAGGTAGACAAAAACGACATTTGATGACCGTCTGACGACAGCAGCTGTCTGAGTGCACAGCGGAAATAAGTCGTTGGGTTATTAGTGGGATAGTGTTTGTTTGATAAGAAATTAACTCTAAAAATATCACACAAAGGTTCTTGACGTGTGCGTGTGATTGACAAAAAATTGCGTTTTTAAAGAACGAAAAAATGCAACAGCATTATTTGGTTGGATGTCGAGCGGCTAGATGTATATATAGATTTATATCACCATACCAAATACTCCTGGGAGGAATTGAGAGTGCAAACACAGGAACAGTTGCGGTATTCCCAAACCATTACTGGCATTTGGATCGTATTATTTGTTACTGTCGTTAGTCTCGAGCACCCCGGGCCGGAAAAGCCGGTTGGGATGCGGCATAAAATACCGGTACAAAAAGTGTAAAGCCAAATTTTAGGGCTCCATCTGTTTTTATTAGCTATCAAATAACCCGTATTTTAGCTCAAGTTGTAAGAACCGGCTACATTTATGGTATAAAATCATTGACATGGCGAAAATACAAACATTAATAATCTAATCTCCGTATTACTTTTTTTTCCATATTGGTATGTTCAACTCGGCCTACGGGTAATTTTACATTAAGTTTCTGCTAAGAAAATGTACCAACAGCTAAAACAGAAATGCACGCGAGCAAGAATCGCTATGAATCGTTACATGAGTAAAATATGCGTGCATTGTTTGTGTTGACGTTTGTTGGTTTATGTAAGCGCTGTTTCAACACAGGTAGCAAAACAGAATTGTCTATTGTACGCTGCTAAAAAAAACAATTGGTGCATGAAATTGGTTATGGCAACATATCAGATTTACGTTTGGTAAACATATCTAAATGCCAGGAGGTAAAATGATATACCTGCTAGGCGTAATGTTTTTGTTTTTTACTCTGTAGAAACATGTGCATGAAAGGTCCATTTTGTAAAGATAGCTTAGAATATTTCGAATTTTCTAGTGTTTGAGAAACGATATTAGTTATTAGCATATACTCAAAGTTGGAATAGTGCGGGTTTTTTGCAATTTGGTTGATTGCGTATATCTCGGAATAGCATCAAAAGTACAAACGGATTTTCTAACGGACGTCCGAAGTGGCTGAAACAAGAAAAGTGTAAAATGTTGAACTACGAACAACGTGGTCATGGACTGACACATTTAATGTTGGCATAGGGAAAAAATTAGTCTTATTTGAAAAATCTTTTAAGAAATCTTGCAAATTTTTGCAGATTTTTGTTTTGAAGGCTGGCGTTCCGAGATATAGACTGTTATATGTCAGGCTTTGCGCCTTGTTCCACCGTGCCCTGTTGCTCGTGGAGACGGCTCAGGCTTATAAAGTCTAAAGCGTTTTTTATATGAAAAAAACGCCATTAACTGTGCACTTATGCTTTAGTATTTTAATGTTACACTTACAATGCACTTTATCCACTTGCACATGCCAGATGTGTTATGTGTATGATGCACAGAAACAATCACGCATGCACACATAGAGATCTTATATTATACTAGAGGGGGCATTGGGGGCAAAAATTGTAACCAGTTTATGCCGCCATAAGGGGGAACTAATCCATGCTGCGAATACCCAAGGATGGTTAGCTTAAAATTACACAGGTATAGTAGCAGGAAACAACTTAAAATGGTAAAAAAGACACCAAGGTAAACAATATTTACAAATTTATTATATTTCGCGCAAAACTTTTAAAAGTCTTCGGAGAACCCGACTTAGTTCCCCGTAACGGCAGCGGAAGTGGTTTCGCTGGTTTTACTGGGCTTGCCATGTCACGGCAGTATAATATAAGATCTCTATGCATCCACAGCTGCTACCCACATACCAATACCAAAGAACGCAAGTACCTCACTAATGTGAACGACGTACCAGAACGCGAGATAAAGGCCTCGAGTTTCTATTTGAACTGCCTTCCAGTTTCTATTTTAACTGCGCGATCTAATTTTTGAGATCAATTTCTTTTGTCTGGTGAGATCTGAACCAAATCCGTTCTGGTTGCGATCTTATGAGACAAAGAAAATGGTCGCAATATGTATATCGCACGATAAACATAGCAAGTAGAAATCAGCCTTATTACAAGATTGTTAATTATAGTCATAGAGATATTAAGAAATAAAAATGTTATAGCATTACGAAAAATAAGGAAAAGTGTATAAAGGCGAAGAATATAGTTATAGATTCTCTTTATTTTTTCTTTATGACTTGTAATTCTGGACTTTTTGACTTTCTTATCTAGTTTATTCATAATTGCCAACCTTGTAAATATATCTAGGCTTTTGTACACATGTTATCTTTATTGCTGAAGGTGTTGTATTAGTAACAACGAAACGTTACAATAATACACGTTTTGAAGAGCCCTCTCTTGTTGCTGGGATTGTCGTTCCGGCATTTCTTCTTGGGCATTCGAACGCTCGGGGCAATCTCTACGACGAGCCCAAAGAAACCACAAAAACCATTTAAAACATTGTTTTCTCATGTGCCCAGCAAGCCCGCATTTCAAACCTCTCACCTCATTTTCACAATTGATAGCATGGTGGCCTTCTTCATCACAGCGAAAACACTGGGCTACTTCGCCACGGCACAGAATCTAGATTATCCAAAACTCCAACTCCGAAGAAAATGTGTCCCCGGTTTTTAATGGCGCATGCGCTAGCGGCGGTTCTTCTCAGCAAGTGTCGAATGGTTTTGTATTGGAACTCTCAGAGATACACTTGCTGAGATGGCGTCAGCAGTCGAGGCACGAAAGGACAAGTCTGCGGACAAAACCTTTAAAGGTTCCGACAAGAGTTGGACTTTTGGATAATCTTTATTTTGTGGCCACGGTAACGACTTTCGATAGGGAATTGTCTAATATGTAACCGGCGTGGAATTTTAGCATTGAGTTCTAGCATCGTCACCAATCTAATACCCGTTTCAATAGCTTCGAAGCCTGGCCCGGGACACATCTTCCGGGTAATTGTGCCTACTTTTGCGAATTCAGACAAACGAGCAGCTAGAACTTTGTTGGAAATCTCATTTGGTACATACAGAACTCGAACGGCAATAGATGACGGCTTCTTGGACGTTAATTAACTTCTACACGACTTCGAGTTTTTCCTACACAAACAGACGTTTCACCTCGTTTGAGCAAAACGCGAACCGTTTTCCATGATCTGAACCGTTTTTACTTGTTCGACCCCAACAGTCTCTACAAAGGCCTTCAACAGATGAATCTTGTTGATTTTAACACCCTGGGTATGTAATATGACCGTGTTGGCTTGTCGCACTCTTGGGCACCGTCTGCAACTCGGAACCGTTCATCGTTAACTTAAGGAACACAGCTAGGCGTCGTTCCACTGCCAATCGCCGATGCTTGGGCATATCCAATCATCTTCTATATTCTTTTTTCTAACTTCCTACTTTTTCCTTGTTTTTTCCTTCTTCGATCATTTTGTTTTTATGCACAGCTGTGATAATGCCACTGCGCAAAGTTCCACTCCGCAAAGTTAACAAAACAGTCTTTAACAAAATGCTTCATACCGATACGCACAAAATAGCAAATAGAAAGGCGACGCAGCCGTACAGTATGTTCTGCTTATTTTTATATAGTTTTTTTGACCGAAAGCATGGAGGAACAGCCAAGTTGTTTATTAACCGTTCTGTTGATTAACTTGAATTTTACTGGTTAGAGTAATAGCGCATGTGGGAACAGCAGCACAAGATATAATTCAGGAAGCAAAAAAAATTTTGATCCAAGAGCAATGCCAAAAAGAATTCGGAGCAATTTTTGAGGCATGTGCACTTTATGTAAGTGTTCGTTTGTCAGACAAGAATGTTGAATGGTAATATTTCTATTTTATTTCACAACGTTGATTTTAAAAACTTTATTTCAAAAATGTGCTCAGTTTCAGTCACACGATAGCGCTGGATATAAGGCTACTACTTGATAGCATTCCAAATATATAGATATAGAGTTGGATCAAAATTAATTCGGTCCAGAAATTGCTTGTTTTAGATATTATTCCAAATCCTCCAATTCGGACTGAACTAGATTTCAAGTGCTTGCAAGTTGCGCGGACCTTAAAAAATCTAGTCATAGTCGGATTTGAAATATTAATACGTCAATGCTTCTTTTACAATGAATTCATTCAAAATTATTAAGATTTCTCTGGTTATATTTTGCACCATCCTGTATGCCTTGAATGGAAAACCCAAGGTAATTTTCGCGAACTTTCGATAAAATCTTCTGGGTACGAAGCTGCCCCGTGTAACCCTACAGGCCCGAAACGCACCATCGCGTGAATTCTTCAGATATTTAATTCCACACGGTAGAGAAGAGAGCTTTTTGAAGCATTAAAACTATGCCTTAAACCATGTATGTCACATTTATTTCAAGATTCGAATGCAAATGCACAGTGTTGGTTTTATCAATGTTTCAACTCTGATAGTATCGCTATCCTGATCAAGTTAACAACGTTATTACTTTATAATCATATATAATTGTGTCTGGTGTACTTGCACATAAAGCAGAAGTGAAGCGAAATGAACTGCCTTTATCTCTTGATGAGCAGCGTAAAATTGAGTTTGGCAAGCAGCGTATATTAAACAACGGTGAGAATATATCCCAGAAATGAATGTATTTTATATAAGAAATAGAAATTGTACTCACTGTTTAATTAGGGAATACTTTCTTTGTTTTTTGACAACTCGTCACTGCGAAGTGCTCACACCTTAAGTATCTCAGGTTTACCTTGGACTGCTCTTAAAGCTTTCCGTCTTAACAGCCCAAATCACCTTTGATTGTCAAGAATTCGAGATGCTCCAAGCCCTTGTAAGTCCACAGATTTTGCAAGCATGGGACTTTAACACCTGTGTTGAATTAAAACTGGCGATTAAACGACAGTCACATTGAAGATTCCGGGTTTCTCCCTCTGGCGATAAGTATTGTTTGTTTAAGAAAAAAAGAAATGGGATACCGTAATTCGATAGCGGCATGTCAACATAATTTTCGTTATAGATTTTTAAAATCAATAAGGAAGGACAATGCCTATCTTGAATAAGCTAGATTAGAAGGAAACTAGTACCGTTGTCATATTTTTCACAGGATGATTCTCAGATTAACATATCCAGCTTTGAGTATACACGTAAATTATCGTTTCTTCAAAAATAAGAAATTATTGATTCTGATTAGTCCTTGTTAACTCGACAGGATACCAACAAAAAAAAACTTAGATTTGACAGAATTTTGCTAGCGTCACAGACTCGTTGCAAATATAGTAACGGAGTTTTTTACAGGATTATACGCGTTGGGTACACTAGTTAGGTTTGCAGCTTTAAGGCCTGTTTACATTGGGGATTTTGACTGCGATTTTTGTCGCCAATATCTGGTCCTGAGTGATGTTATATAACCATAACCGAAGAATGATGAGTCCACGATTCTGCTGACCTATTTTTTGATTAACTATCAATTATTATAAATTTGCGACAAAAATAGCAGGAAAAATCGCCAGTGTAAACGGGCTCTACGGTTACACCAAATTTACCGATTGGTTGACATGTGACAAATTTATCCCTAAGGCCTGGTTCTCATATATCGAAATAGTCAGCGATCATTGGCGAAGTATTGTTTTCCCATTGTTCAAAATCATTGGATTCTTCAACAATTTTGAACAATGGGAAGAACAATACATCGCCGACGATTTGCGATGTATGAGAACCAGGCTTAAATGTGCATTAGGTTTGCACCACAGAATAAAGATCTATACAGAAGGCTCACTCAGTTGTACAACGTGTCCCCGTATTTTTTATGCAAAAATCACCTTGCTAGGAATATGGCGGATCAGCCAGTTCAGCGTGCTTATTGGCCAGGAAAGGCAATTGACTTGCTAGG
>JAOBAZ010122885.1:0-11177 GCA_026546875.1 Pteroeides caledonicum | reverse complement strand
GGATGGATGGATGGATGGATGGATGGATGGATGGATGGATGGATGGATGGATGGATGGATGGATGGATGGACGGACGGACGGACGAACGAACGAACGGGCGGACGGACGGACGAACGGGCGGGCACACATACAGACAAGCCAAAATGTGATGAAAGAAGAAGTCAAAAAAAGGAAAGAATATAGGATGGACAGGTAAACTGCACAAATTATACCTTCATGTGAGACAGGTTGAGAGTTGTTGTGACATTGCCTTGCAAGCAATTGTTTTACAGCAGCTTTAGTATAGTCTTTAGGGCTGTTTGCACACAAATCAACCACAGGTCTATGTGTGAAAATTTTGTAATAGATATTCGGAGGGAAATTTCTCTAAAATCAAATCAAATCAACGATCGTTTTACAGCATTCTCTGTCAAAGTCTAAAAAACTAAAGGTTGCTCGGTTGAAACGTTGAGGAGTTCCAAATTAAAGGAACATTTTAACATATGAGCTTACCCCGGCCAACCTAAATTTCACGTAAGTACCAGATGCAGAATCCAAAAGTTCAGCCTAAAAAAAATAAAAAGAAATTTGTAGCAGGTTTCACGTTGTGCAAATTGATGAGTGCAGACCTCGCCCTTCGTACTCAAAAGATCTCAAGCAAAAAATTTTACCGTACGAACCGCGATTGTGAGGTTATAGTTATAGTTAATCTTACCTCTCTAGGGTTAATACAACGAAGTAGAAGTGATGGATCACCACGACGTTTAAAGCTGATAAGATCACGATAATACTGAAAAACTTGCTTGTCCTAAATTAACACAACAATCTTACAATACTGCTCAGACGCAACCTAATAAAGAACGCGTTCGAAGCGCATTCTGGGACGGAGTTTGACGTTTTCTCCAGAATAGAGTTAAAAACGCCCAAATTTAGCGCAGAGATTGCCACTCACTGCCCCACAGTGCATTTGGAAATAATGTTCTGCTCATAACCAAACAGAACAAGTAATTTTTCTTGTGTATCATTCAATACAAACATTTTACTTCTATTCGATCTATTCAATAAACTGTCGTTTTGCTATGTATACAGTACTGTTCAGATAACCTAATATTGCGATCGCGTTCCTAAATGTGTTCCATTACACAAAAGTTGTGTTATAGTATATATGGAACACGTACCAAGCGTGTTCTGAACGCACTCCGGAACGGGTAACGAACGCTTTCTGGAACGCGTTCGGAACACTTTTTCATTAGGTTACTTCTGAGCAGTACTGTAGTATAAATTTCGTATCAGTCGACATTTAGTTAAATGTTGAATACTTAAATATAAATATAAATCAGTCATCATGCTATTATAGACACATACAATCACCACCCCCTTTCGTGGAAATTTTCAACATTCCCCCCTGTGAAGAGATTCCTTCTTACGCATGGTTATAATGTATCAAACAAAAAAATAAGAATTAACCCCAGAAGACCCAAGCACTCTCCACATTGACGAGTATAATCATCTGGCGTTATCCAGAGTAAAATACATACAAAGTGAACCATTGGGTTCTCCAGGGTTAACCAAACACTGGAGGTTATTAAGTAACTTACAACATATCTTCTCCAACTATTTTGGATTATGACGGCAGCATCATTTCGAGTAAGCAGTTCAGATGGTGTGCTATCAGCACGTTTTGTTGGCGCAGTTTTGAATTGAACGGACTTGGTTGATGAACGACTGCCTGATCTCTCCGGAGATTCACACTTAACTCCAAGGAATGGCGAGTACATGCTGGACGTCCTTCCTGATCCATAATCATCCACCATTGTTGGAGGACGGTCCCCAGGTATCTCGGAACTCTCTTGCTCTTGCCACAACGACTGAGAGACTAAGTTACAATAATCATCAAACCTAGAAAGGTTGGAATTAGAATACATTACTGCACAAAGGTAACATAATGTTCAGAACGCGTACGAAGCGTTTTGGGATGTGAAACGCGAACGCGTTGGGAGAAATTAGGGAGTTTAAGATCTACAACAACGCGGTTAAAATTTCTTTATGAAAGCCAAGACGGTTGACTAACTTCATTCTAGGGCTTTTGGAAACGGAAGAATATTACAAATCGTTGCCTTAAGGCCGTTAAGGCAATGTCGTGTAAGGGTTGTTACGTTCTACGAGAACTGACGTCGTCGTTAAGACGTTAAACTTCTCTCAGTGGCGTTGTAAACACGGCTAGGACAACGTGAGAAATTCCCCTGGGCAATTTAATCATTCAATCTCTTTCTTTTGGGACAATAACTCGATTGTCTAGAAGGTCGCGTTGTCGACGGTCGCGTCGCAGATCTTAAACTCCCTATTGGGGAAAGGGCGCGTCCTGAAACGTATTCTGAAGTCGTTCTGGAACGCGCCTCGGAACGGGTAACGAACACTTTATGGAACGTCCTCGAAACGCGTTTTTCGTTAGGTTACTTCTGAACAGTACTGTATAAATGAGAAAATAACTGAATTTTGATTGGTTGAGAGAAGTGCATTATTTTATCAGGGTAATTGAACTACAGTACAATTACTGATTTTTCCGAAACAAACAAAATAGAGAAACGCTCTTTAGCACAACTGAATCTGCAATGGGTGAACTTGGAAAGGGAAAGACGCCAATGCAAATCCAAAAAAGAATGTGCCTAAATCCGGTTAAAAGTCAAGGTTTGTCACACATTGAGTATTAGTTCTGACAAAATCTTTTCTAAAATGTTGCCAAGATTGTGAACTTAGTTTAGCTTCTCACTGCATGAACATGGCTAACTTTGATGGTTAATTTGTAAACTATAACATAGTGACTACTTACGATATTGGTTCATTTTCCTCTAGCCACTCTCGGTAAGCTTTCTTCAGTTTAAGAGATTTTGAAGAATCCTACATTAGTAAAGTAAAAAATACATTAACTATGGCATTTAGCATAATGGGAAGTATGACTTCCAGTGGAAAAGTAATATTGTTTATTTCCTCTGACAGAGGAAAATAAACAAAGTGGATAGTTTAGGGTGGTCTAGAGTAGAAGGAAAACATTAAGGAAGATTAAAGATTTCCTCTGAGGTTTTCAATTGATAATAAAATAAAATGCAATAAAATGAAATGATGTAATATGAAATGAAATAAAATGAAATAGTGAAATGAAATTAAATAAAATAAATAAAATAAAAATAAATCACAATGAAATAAAATTGAATAAAAATGAAAATAAAAATAAAGATGAAAATGAAATGAGATGTGATGAAATGAAAATGAAATGACATTGGATGAAATAAAAATGGAATAAAACAAAATGAAATGAACAATACCTGTGTCTCATTGCCACTACTTGGGGTAGATCTGTAAGGAGAACCACGAGAGTATGCCTGGGAATCAGGTGTGCCTTTTCCAGGAGCAAGCACAGAGTCTTTGTATGAAGAGTTATCTGGTTGTGCTTCATTGGTTATTGATGGATAAAATTTTTCTAACACTTTACATCTACAGAAAAAAATACACACAATAAATAAAAACTCAATAATGGGTAACAAGTATGCCCATTAAGCAGGAGAAAAAAAGTACATGTACTAGTAATGGAAAGGCAGATTGGGAACATTACTAAGTGTGCAGTATTACTACAATATATAAAGTAAACAACTTCGTGGAATAGAGTATAAAGATAACCCAGAAAATCATCTTGCTACCTCAAAATTTGTGTTTATTACCAGACAAGAATTTTAGTGCAGTGATATTTCAACTTTATTGCAAAGCAATTGTCAAATCAATGGTTTCACAATGGCTTTGTAATAAAGTTGAAGTATCACTAAAACCACACTATATTCTTGTGTAGTAATAAACTCAAATCTTGAGTTAGCCAGGTGATTCTAAGGGTTTTCTTTATACTTTACATAAAGTACAATGTCTACAAAATCAAGTGTGTGGAAAGGTCACATATATTTTGATGACATTTCAACTAAGTTATCACAGCAAAGGCCCAAAAATGGATGATATGTTGCTTTTATACTAATTTAAAGGACGTTCTAGCACAAAATAAAGATTGAAACAGTATGGCCACTTTGTGTTACAATGTGTCCCTGTACTTTTATGCAAAAATATACAGGCTTTTACTGGCTGGGACCAGCCAGTTCAGCATGCTTATTGGCCAGAGAATGCAGTTTACTGGCTGAGAAACATGCATAATGATATCCGCTTGGGAACAAAAACTTCAAAGGTTCCGACCAGAGTGCCTTTCTGTATATTCTTATTCCATGGCTCTAGAAAGACCCTAGTTCTCTACAGTACTCAACGTATATACAATTCGCTATACATGTAGTTAGACTAATTATTTATTCAAGTTGCATGTACTATACAGCAACACATCAAATAAAACTGACTCAGCCTACATGTATATACATAACACATGCTAATTTCAAGGTTCACCTTGTCCAGTAACCTCGCCAGACTCTCTGAATTTCAATAGCAGCAGCTGCTGGTTTCTCTTCATGACTTGGATCAAAAAGAATTCTCTAAAAACAGTACAGCTGTTGTATTTATACCGGTATGAAGGTAGAAGTAAAACACTTCTAATCTCAAAATATAAACATATTTTGTAAACATATGATACAGTAAGCGTGGCTATTACCATAGTAATAATTATTACTGTTTGTTTTTTATTTTGTATTGATTTTTTGTTACTTGAATAAAAGCAAGTTCGGAATTCCGCATACAAATGCTGCATTCTGCATTAGGATAATAATTTCCATTTTAATACATTCTATTCAAATGAAAATTATTATCCAGACGCAAAACGTGTCATTTGGATGCGCAATCGGAATTCTGAACTTGCTTATATATTGGCTTATTACAAGCATTTATTATCAGTATACACAACCCCCTAATGAGGGCATCTGTAATTTTGTCTTTCCTCCCTGGGGATTTTCCACTGAGTGTTTTTACTGTATTTCTACCAGCCTTATGGGTATTCTGATGGAAATTCTACAGAATTTTCTTATATTTCCTCCCCCTGTGGAATATCCAGAAATTTTTTTTTCAATATATCATTTTCATACAATTGTTTTTCAATAATCCTATGGAATAAGCTAACATTTAGACCAATCCCTGGGAAATTTGATCGATTCAATCACTGATTCAATCACTTTTTGTTCATTTGCCTGCTGCTTTTTAAAATGTTTGAGGAGTTATAGCGAAAAAATACAAATTTTTGGTGCTTGTGAGGTGCAGTGAAGGCCGTTCTATTTAATACCCACATTTTAAATAGAATGGCCGTACAGTGCACCTCACAAGCACCGAAAATGTGATATTAAAGCCTAAATTATAGCCTATATTATTTTTCATGTACCAATAATATAATGCGCTATTGCTCGTAAATTAGCATTTAAAAATAGACGGAAATTCGATTGATTTGCTATATATTCAAAAACTATTGACCGAATTGAAAAATACAGTCCATAAATATCCAGTTCAAACCAAATCAACAAACAACAAACCATACTTACTTGTCTTACAGCTTTTGGTGAAACAGCCAAGACTGTCACTTTATTTGAAGAAACTGTGAGTAAAATGTTCAAAAATGCGTTTATTGTTTAATGAATGAATATTACAACCAACAAGGAACAGATATATTCTTACAAACATCCATTTACCGTAAATTTTAAATATAATATAGTGTTAAGTATTAGTCAGCCAGGTATATTCAATAATAGCTTACCTGGTAAATTGACTCTGTTAAGAATTCCTCGTGCTTCTTCCTCCGTAAGTCTTTCCATGGCTTACTTTTGGGTAAATTCTGGTATTCGCGCCATAAAATAAGCGGTTTTTACAAGTCGTGATAAAAAGAGAAATTGTTCTTTACGAGAGAAAGCGTGTGAAACGTCGCCATCTTGAAAGAACACAGAAGTTACCATGGAAACAAACTAAGGCGCCTAATTCGTGCCTTCGCCAGAGCGCATCAAATCAAAATCCTTTATATGTGCAATATAGCAATCTTGAAGAAAAAAGATGGACCAAATAAAATACATCTCGAACAATTTTTCGATTTCGACTTAGTTTCGCAACAAAAACAAATAGTATGTAAGCTTCCAGTTAAAAATTTTAAAATGCGGTCATTGGTCGCGGCGTCACTCTGAGTTCCGGTTCCGGTTCACGAATTGTAGCTCAAGCACGGAGACGAAGCCAACGACAGAAATTTTTTGTTCTCCATCTTCCGAATTTTCGTCAAAAGAACTACAACTCATTGAATCGCGCGACGCCATTGCACTAAAAAGTTCTAACCGGAACATATATCAACGTCTCACTACTGAGACAGTTTAATGAGACAGTTAGTTTCTCATTTTTTCAGTGTTTAGAAATTGTTTCACGAGCTGTTTTGGGAGTTAGCGCTACCTACCAGGTATGTACTATATATTATGTGAACAAATGTGTTGTCTGGGCCCTGGGACACTTTTAAGAAAACGCTATTTTACGACGGAAACTTTGCTTTTTTTCCAATGGTTTTGTAAATATTTTTCAATATTAGTTTAACCTGTTATTGAGACAACGAAAAATCGCTGCCTCGAGCGAGAATCGAACTCACATACAGCTTCGGGTTTCTAGACCGCCGCTCTACCCATTACGCTATCGAGCCAACGGGGATTGGTAGTGAGTATATTCTATTTAATATTTTTATATTCTTTTTTATTTTATTTTTTTCCAATGGTTTTTTAAATTGTTTTCGGTCACTGTAGTGAATGAGGAATTTGCCATACTTATTTCGTCGTGTATCAAATAGCCTGGTGGTCAGTCGGGCTATTTATATGCAGAACAAGCGTCATATCTGCATGCATGTACCATAACTATTATCTGCAGTTTTGACGTAAGACTTTCACGACACCGCGAATTCTCTTACAAAAATTTCACATATAATTTCATATATGAAATAATATATGGAATTGGAACATTTTCATATATGAAATACCCATTTCACATATAAAATAAAAAATGTTCATATATTAAATACAATATTCGAAGATTCATTTGATATATTAAACTAAATTTTCATATATGAAAACTAAATTTCATATATGAAATTTTTATTTCATATATGGAATTTTTATTTCATATATGGAATTGGAACAGTTTAATATTTGAAAGTAATATTCATATATGAATTATAAGTGAAATTTTTGTAAGAGTTAACTGTAGGCCAACGGCCAGTTAAAACAGCGATTATATAAGTAATGCGTAATATAATAACAATATTCTAAAATTCTACTTGACCATCAAACAAACAGTTTCATTATTACTACAAATGCCGAGAAACTGGTAACTGTGTAATTTTTATATGTAACATTTCCGTTACACAGTTACCATTTCAAAAAAAAACGCAACAAATTTCTGAATATTCATTTAATGTTTACACAAACCTCTTTACATAAAATTCTCAGAAACTTTCTTACCCTTCTCATAAACATTCTAGTAAATCATATAACATATAAAGAAACTTATCAATTAAGTTATACAGTGTACTCCAGTTAAATCAATTAATATCTTCCCACTCCGAATCATTGCCGTTATCTTTGGTTGGCCAAGGCGACTTCCATGCCAAAGGTCTTTGAAATTTCCTTGCTCTTCGTCCTTTTTTGTTGTCAGCACATTTCTTTTTACTGTGCTGATTGTCATCCCTGTATTGCCTCGACACACGCCAATCTTGTCTGTCTTCTCCCTCAACTGGCCGTTTTATTGCCTCTAGTTTTCTCTTTCCTCTCCGTTCTTCTGTTGCAGAACAGACAAGATCATGAGTAGCGCTTCCTTCGAATGGCGTTTGACCAACAACTGTATATGGGCGGTTGTCCTGTCCTGTATGAAAAAGACTCGTAGTAGCAAAAACAATGCTTGATAAAAAGCTTATATATTATATTTAACTCCTCCTTGTTGTCTATGGGCAAATAGTCGACGAAGGAGAAGCAAGAGTAACAAGTTTTCAATTCGCACATAAGGAGCTTTCACTTATACTATCACTTACATTATTGCTTATAGACAACGGTTGAGTATCCAATCGAATTGCATTTTTAATTTGTAATAGTAGAAGCTGGGTGCATACTAATATATGATGTACAACGTACACATGTCAACGTACACATGTCCAGTGGCGAGGTGACGCAAGTTATGGAGGCAATGAATTACATCGGAGCTCTCTCCTTTGGGACAATTAACAAGTATTATTATATACACAAGTTCTAGATATAAGGTATTCCGCAATCTGATTGGTTCGCTACTAGCAGGATATTAGCTCATATCATGCTAGCAGAGAAAAGTAAACAAAATGGCTGAACGATTTGGGGAGTGGAATGAAATAGAAATTCAAACTTGAATTGACAATAGCACTCCAAATTGGCTAGAACTTGTGTTTATAATAAAACAGTTATTCTGCTCACACTTGTCGAGTATGTCTGACATCCCTACGCGCCTCGTCTCATAACGTGAACTCGTCTCAATGTGATTTCATAACGTGGAAGAAAAGTAGTAGTCCACGTTGACGTTGCTTGCGAATCAGCCAATCAGAAGGCATGGAATCTTTTAAATAACTAGTAATATGACTAAACTGTATTTCTATGAACGCAAACGTTGTCTTATTACCCTGCAAACTTCAAAACCATTGGTTTCAAAAACTCCTCAAAACCTGTTTTTCAGTATCAAATACCTATCAATATATCACAGTCACAAGTAGCATAGTTTCTTATTCTCTTACTGGCGTACATGGTTTTGAAACTCGATTAATATTTCAATAGAACTCATTATCTATGTTGGTTCATGTTTATGCACGTTCGTGGTACTTTCTCCTCGCATGTCTATTATATTTTGGAGTCTGTCGACCAATAGTAACGCTTAAAATTTCTATTGTTTAATTAATCTTATACGGGTGAATGATTGGGTCGAATCATTCCTTTTGGTTGCTTGGCCAAGAAGGCAATACGCGTGTGATGAGGATTCCAAACTTGCATAAACCTGGACAATGACATGGATGAGTGCGTTGAACTTTGCTTTAAGGCCAAATGCAACCAAAAAGTATTTCCCCCACAGCCTGAGGCGTGTGATGAGATAAGTATAATGAAGTTTTATTGAGGATTAAATTTAGTTTAAGAGATATTGCGCTTCGGAAACTCATTTCCGAGAGTTTTTTCGAGCATTTTTCCGATGGTGTCACGAGATATTCGTAATATATCTGTAATGTAGTTATGGGGTTTTCTTGCTTGAAATTTGTCCAACGTTTGAAACAGTATATATAAAAAGCGTCTAAAGCCAAACATATGTAAAAATGTGTATGTAATTTTTGGTTGTAGTAAACACAAAAAACCCCCAGCTGTTACTAACCAGTTTTAATCGTACAGCAAGCTTTTTCTTGTTGTGCCCTAGGCATATTTATTGGTGGTAGTGGTTGCGTATCTGTTGCAGGAAATGGTGGCTCGGCATGTGTTACAACTTGAGCAGGAATTCCTGGAAAGAACGGTCGTTTAATAACCTCGTGTGAACTCTGAAGAAAACAACGTTTTTCGCCTTCGTATCCAGAGTGCTGTTTTGGAATTCCTGGAATGAGATCTGTTGACAACGGCCGCGATGGGAACAAGGAATGTCTTGTCGTGTTCTCCGTTCTCCGACGGCTTCGAGAGAAGCTTTCTCTTGGACTCGGGCTGCGAAGTAATCTGTGATTCGAGGTCTGTGACAACGAGGGCCATATTTCCCCAGCAGCTGCTGCCGACATACGTGACCGATACAGCTCCTCGATAGTTTTTTGATTCTTCTTCTCGGACATTTGTCAAGATATATCTTTACGACCTTATCGCTCATTAATCACTCAACTATTCCAGCGCGAGATTCTTTGTGACGTCACTTAATTATCAAGTGACGTCACATACCTGTTTGCAATCGTCACTGGTCGAAAATACTCGTGTTGAACGTTTGAGGAATATGCGCTTTCTTTTAACAGCGGTTTTTCACCAAGAAGTAACCAAGTACCATAAATGCAAATCCTTGGGTCATTAAAACGATAACTTTTGGCAGTTTTTATTATAAAAGTTTGTCTGAATTTAATGTAACACAAAAATGTTATAGTCCAGTACCCATTGTCTTGCGGTCCACCGTTATTGGTCGAACTAATTTATATATTTATTTGTCATGGACAGCTTTAGAACAGGGAAAATTCCATTCATAAATTGTTAATAACGATTAGGCCAGTATTTGTTGATTATTAGTTTCTCATCAGGATCGTTTGTCAATGTACATGCGGGCGGGCGGCCATTATCATTTCGTCATTTAGGGGATTCGGAATCGATTAAATTCCCGTATGTCAAAACGTTCATAACAATATTTTTATTTTTCCTGGCGTTGTTGTTAAAAATGAATTTCAAAGGAAAATTGCAATAACGGCGACCGATGTGGCCATTGCTGAAGTGGTGCGGGCGGTGGATATGAGAAACTAATAATCAACAAATACAGGACTTAGTAAAGTTAAAGGTTCAACAATTTTTTAAAGAACATTTTTAGAAATTATTTAGATCTGTTTTATCCTAATTAATTGCTAAACTTTAAATCAATTGAAACTACTCGGACAAGTCTACGTAGTGGCCTAATAGCTATTAGAAAGAAACTTTGACCAACAAGCAGAGAACTTGTGCGTATTATTATATTTATTATTATTATTAATAAAATCTATACTAGATGTTAGTTAAGCCAGTATTTGCCAGGTTCCTTTTCAATACAGGCCGTCTTTCCGTGTACACATGGACTGTTATGCAAAAGATTTTGCTCAGTAGATCTAAACAAAAAAAATACTTTGGATT
Source organism: Pteroeides caledonicum (assembly GCA_026546875.1). Taxonomy (NCBI): domain Eukaryota; kingdom Metazoa; phylum Cnidaria; class Anthozoa; order Scleralcyonacea; family Pennatulidae; genus Pteroeides; species Pteroeides caledonicum. Next base: position 371 of record JAOBAZ010122885.1, on the reverse strand, counting down.
TGAAACAAGAATTTACCAAGCAAAACCAGCTGACCAAGCCGATCCATCCAGCAATGCAAACATCGTTCAAAGCTCGGTTAGCTTAACTCTGGGTTGGTGCAAGTTTGAGAAACAAAAGTATTGGAACGGGTTGCTCTGTTGAGACGTTGTTTCTATTCAACCGAACTGCTGTGAATTGGTTTAAAGTGCCCATAACCCCAAAATTGTTATTCTCCCATTGGAAAGAACTTTAAAAACTGTAGAGCAACTCTATATGTAGATTTTTGTTTTAGTGCTTTGTCTTTGAGTTATTCAAGTTTGTTTAATATGTAAATTACCTTACATTACGTCACATGTGCATAATGATTTATCACACAAAGCGTTTTATCTCA